>JAAGNO010006989.1:0-32772 GCA_033439905.1 Ceryle rudis
CATTATTATTGACCAAACTTCTTTGTTTCATCTCCAGTTGTTGGCTGTTTGTTGTTTCCCGCCCTCCACGAACGTTGTTCTTTCTATTCTGATTCTGTTACAATATCTTTGAAATGTAAAGCTCATTTTAAAGGATTAAGATGTATGATAAAACTCCAGAGAGAGAGGAATTTATTTTCTATATATACAATCAATTTGTCTCTTAAACTTCTTGTACTTTTAGAGTGAAGCAGGTGAAAAATTTCTATCTTTTAACATTCTCACTGCAAATACAAAGCATCAGGCTTGGAATATGTTTCAAGGCTCTACTTTTACTCTTTTTATTAATCCTTTACAAAATCCTGTATGATTTTCAGTTATTGAAAACTTTCTAGTATATACTAGACAATGACTGGGAAAGTACAAGGTACTGGGTAGAATGTACAAAGATTTTTCAATAAATCACAGAAATTATATCAGCAGAGTATTTTATCATCACTCCATTGTTTGCTAAGAGGATGACAGTGTGGAGTGAGAGGTGTAGTAGATACTAAATAGCAATAAGTAATGCTGAATTTGGAATGGGAGAAATATCAGTAACTAATATGAGGGTATTAGGCATGCCACAAATACAAACAAGAATTTTTTGGTTTGACTATTATTGATTTATCCAAAATAACACTTATTTTTTGACATTAATTGAATTGAAAGTGGTCTTGATTATCTCTGAATCTTCTGGTACCCAAACGTACTCAATATTCCGTATTTCACTTGGATAATTAAAGTTTGACTTTATACTATTTTTAATGAGGTATAAGATTTAACTTGTTCACCTCTCATTCACATTTTAGGATGGATCAAAGGAAACCAAACTGATGAATGTATAATGGAAATCACATTTCTTTCTCTTCCTGATTTCTCTGCAAATACCATGCTGTTGATGAAAGCACTTTTATAAGTGGTTGTGTGCATCAACACATTTTAATGTAGATAATCCTTCCTTTGAAGGGAAACCTTTACGTTCATATGTCCTTTAATACAAAACAATGTAGTGGTAAGCTGGCCATGTTTTTCAAGTTGTTTTTGTTGTTTTGTTGGGGTTTTTTTCAGTTTAATCATATTTCTTTACAACAATCTCCCCAGGATGGCTTGATAGTAGAAAACATGCATGATCTACCTTACCTGGTGTGTCCTGGGCCTGAAGTAACTGCAGCAATGACAGTCATTAGTGCTGCAGTGAGACAGACGTGCCCCCACCTCACGCTGGGTGTCCAGATCCTGTGTGCCGCAAATCGACAGGCGATAGCAGTTGCTCTTGCTGCAGGTAATAGAAATGACTCCTCAGTTATTACTGTTGTTTGCTATGGCATTTAGTCTCTGCAAATTGTGCATTGTACTAACATAGATACCATGAAAAATGAGACACGAAAAGCTCGCTGTACCCTGAAAAAGCAGAAATTAGATTTTGAGAAAGATGCCTCCTTGATTGTAATAGATGATACTTGCTCAGTGCGTCACTTGGAGGCAGCTAAAAATCCCAAGGCTGCTGCTGCAGCTTTCTAGGTGAAGCCTGTCTAAATGTAATGATTAGTTTAAACCTACTCATGTCTAAAAGCTACCTTCGGTGTAACTCTATTTACTTCAGTTAAATTCTATTTGAGGATCAATTTAACCCGCTGTGGTTAACATCCTGTTTCAGCATCTAATTAGATGTTGTTGCTACTCCTGTTATCCATTAAAACTAAGTTTTCATTGCCTTTTTTAATGAATGGATGGAATGCAGCTTTATATATAGCAACAAAAAATTGAGTGTACGGCTAGCTAAACTACTTAAAATTAAATTGCATTTGGGTGAATTAAATAGAAATTAATCTATCTTTATTGCATGAATCCCAGACTTGCTAACCTTTCTGCTCCTACTGCTCACCGAAGAAATTTTAGTTTTTCACAGGTAACGTTCTGTCACTTAAAAATGGAGGCTGGTTTAATATGGACGGCTTGTACTCCCTAAATACTTCCTAAATTGAGGGTTAATGCCTGGTTTTGCTCACACTGTGTATACGATGGCAGTAAGGTTGTGCATTTTTGAATGTACAAAATTTGATAAACAGGCAGAATTTTTTAAGAAAGTGACACTAAAAGATGCTGGTGTTAATTGTGAACCATGCTTCAGGTAAAGTAATGTGGGCTAATTTCACTGCACTGGCAGTTTGAATTATGTTGAATAAGTTCTAAAAGTCTTAAATTCTTTTTTTCTTGGGGGAATTCTTGTTAG
This sequence comes from Ceryle rudis, assembly GCA_033439905.1. Taxonomy (NCBI): domain Eukaryota; kingdom Metazoa; phylum Chordata; class Aves; order Coraciiformes; family Cerylidae; genus Ceryle; species Ceryle rudis. The sequence continues at coordinate 2,255 of JAAGNO010006989.1, forward strand.
GAGATGTGTTTTGAACTCAGATTTCTTTTGAATGCTTTAAAATCTGAAGTAGCTGGTTTTTAGCAGGACTGACAAAACTCACTTTTTATTGCTGCAGTAGAACCTATATGAAAACCTAAAAAACATCCCCAGAGAATCTAGTTTTTGTTTTGAGGGCTTGTATGCGTGTAGGATACTTGCAGTACGTAGGCACTTGCAAAAATATTGATACAGCTTATTTTTAAAAGCAATAATCAAACTGTTGGTGAGTTATGCAGCCTTTGAGTAGCAAAATTGATCACTAAATAAGGAATACAGGTGGGAGCAATGTATTTCTCTTCTCAGGAATTATTAATGAGGGAAAGAATTCTTGGAGGGCTTGGGTTTTGCTCAGCTCTACTGCTGTTCTGCACTATTTGCTCTGTAGCTGGAGAACACCAGTTAGGAAGGGCCTGTGTTTAATGCATTTTGTTGCACTCCTCAAGAAATGATTGTCCCAAGTTCACTGAACAGGAAAGCAAAAGGAAAAGAAAATCACTTTAAGCAAAACCATAGCAAAGTGAGTGCTACTTTGTAGGTATCAAACCATTGAGTACCTTTGCTGTAGCAACTTAGTGACTTTTAAAGTCAATATAGTTTTAATAGGTGGCTATTAATAAAATACTTGCTGGAGGTGTTTTAGCTAAAAAGCACATGTAGCATCTACTGCTATTCTGCAGTCATTTCATTTTCCCTGTGGAAATTCCTATCTTTGGTAGAAATAACTGTTGTGAATAGAACTGCACAGGGAAATCATAAGTGGTCTCTAGGTGAAGGTAGTGATTTTATTTTGTAAAGGGAGGAAAAAAAATCATCAAACTTAGTCTGACTAGAAGGAGCTCAACATCAGCAACATGTGGTTATGCTAATAAACATGTTGTGGGTAGCCTAATAGTAACAGGTGAAATTACTGATTTATTTTCTAGCATATTGACAAGTTGTTAGGTAAATCTGAAAATAACAGAAATAAATCAGGATGAGGCATCTGAGAAGGTTGAGAATTTTTTTTGAAGCTATTTTTGTTCTTTAGGAAACTTTTATTTAATTCGGCACCTAAAGGGAGGAATGCCAGCAAAACCACTGTATCTCCACTATTCTGACAAAAACAAGCAGTTCCTCATGTTATCAAAAACAATTATTGAGACAAAACAGTTGTTGCCAATATCCTCCCAGCTCCAAAAGGTTATAGCAGACTCTTAAACCAGTGCTGAATTGAATGCTCTTGGTTCAGCACATGGAAGGGTCCACCCCAGGGCACTGAAGGAGGTTATTGCCCAAGGGCATTCATCCAGCAGGCCATGGCATCCTCTTGCTGTGGGCCTCATGGCAGGGCCCATGTTCCCCCTCCATCTGCCCCACAGTCCCGTGTTGCTGTGTCTGATCTTTTGCTTTCACTTTTGATTTCAAGCTGCCAGATTCCCCTCTGTTTCTAAGGGCAGATATGGCAGTGTTAGCCCACTCAAAAATCACTGTCATTATTATCACTGGTAGAGACTGGGCTGGCTGCTAAACAAATGACATGCACTTTATTAACCCCTCTCCCATCCCAAAAGGGAATAAGGGAGAGAGACTTATGGGCTGGGGGAAAAAAAAGCTTTAATGAAATATTAAAATAAATTTTTTATTATTATTACTAAGAAAAATAATGAAATGGATACAAATAATACAAACCCAATATTGAGCTCTCCTAGAGGCTGGCTGACCTCAGCAGCAGATAGGAAAAGGATTCAGGAACTGGACTGAGGAATTTACAGATTGGGATTGAAGGCGTAAGAATGGACAGAGTCCTCCTTGAATGCCAGCTATAGAAGAGAGCTTGACCCTTGTGATCCCTCAGCTTTATACTGAAGATGATGTATATGGGATGGGATCCCTCGCTGGTCAGTTTGGGGTCACCTGTCCTGGCTGCTCCTCCCTGCAGGTGCCATGTTTTTACTTATGACCCTTTCACACAAGATAGAGCAGTGACCTTGGTCTCTATAGGAGCAAGAGCCTTTCTGCACACCAGTCCTTACTGGTAACTATAAACATCAGGTGCTATCACTTCTAGAAGCAGGCACTGTCTGCAAAAAATAAGCTGTTGGCTTCAGAATGTGCACTCAGAAGAAACTTATCTGAGAAGTAGTATCACAGAATGGAGAATTGGTTCTGTTTTAGCTCAGACCAGGACAATTATATACACAAATAGTGGGGGAAATTAATATTAAAGTCCTCTGCTGCTCATTTTTTTGTACTTTTCTCATGTAGGCATTTTAATTTAAATACAGTAATGTCCCTAAGGAACTGTAGACTTCAAAACACAGAGATAATAGAGAATAGTACAGTTTTGTATTTATATTTTTGACTGGAAGCCATCTTAATCTCAAATACTTATTCTCAGAAAAACAACCCTTCTTAATAGTTTGTTTTAATGACATCCTCCAAAGACTGTATTATCTTCTTTCCTCAAATACTCTTTGTGGAGAAGGGAGTCAGAATTTGTTTGCTAGGCTTGCTTTTCAGTTGGTTCATTATTAACAGGTGTACTGTGTGTTTTTAGAGGTGTATAATTTCCTGTTTGTAGTTTCTGATTTAATTAACTACATCTGCCTGATGTTGAAACAGAATGATGCATATAAGCAGGTTCTATGAGCGTTTGTAGAAATACAAATGCTCCCTTATTTATTTTTGTTCAGCAAATATTACTGGCTGTCATTTCACAGTCCTCAGGAATGTCTACAATGTGCTCTGATATCTGGGTCAGGTTTAAGCATAGTGTTTGGTTTCCTTTATTTCCTGAAGTTAGCCATTGTGTTAATTTCATGTACTTTTGTTGATCTGCTTCTAAATTACATGGCTTTTCTTTCATTGAAAGTTTGCTAATTATGAAGCTTTAGTCATATTAGAGGTGACTGTTGTGTCTAAATAGCCCCAAAGCCCTCAGCTGCTATTTGTGTTTTTCCTTGTGTAGTGAGGTGATCTGCTTGGCTCTAATCTATCAGTTCAGGTCTTTGCAGAGAACATGCAGAGCCTTTATAATACAGGGAGTATATACTGGTGATACTCACAGGATAATTGTGGTTGGAAAGGACCTTGTAGATCAGAGTCCAACCATACCTACAAGAATAAAGAACAACTAAATACCTGACCGCTCCCTTTATTATGTTGCACGTTCTGCATGCTCTATGTTACCAATGTGTAACAGTGATTGAGAAGAAATAACTGGCCCATCATTAACTTGAGGGACACAAAGTTAATGGTGAGAAGAAGGATTTCAAGAAAAACTGCTGTTGTGGAATATTGGCCTGACTGTCTGCTGATCTTCAAGGCATAGAACGGCTGTATCTCTGTAGTGATGCACAGGAACACTTCTGACATTCCAGGTACCCCCTCACTGCTGTATCTGGACTCCACAGGGTGCAAAACCTGAGCACGTGGGCCAGAGGCAATTTATGCTCTTGTTTTCTGGCTAGAGCTTCAGTCTGGGTGCCTGGGAATAAGGACTGTGAAGTCTACTGTAGAGCGCAGCTTGCCTGCACCTGCGTGAGCCTGTGTTACACTCATCACAAATCAGGGTGCAGTTTTTAATTTTATCTTTGGTCATCTTGTAAGTTTAGAATAGAATAGTTCAGTTGGAAGGGACTTAAAATAATCATCTAGCCTGACTGCATCTCCACCTGATTGTGAAACTGCCCTATTTTCCTCTAAGAATCGTGTTAGTGAAGTCCCATTTCTGAATTAGTCTTCCTCGAGGATAAGGACACGGGTGGTAGCTGATCAAGTGAGGCTTTGTACCAGCAGATATCCCAGCTACCCAGGTATGTCCATGTCTTTTAGAAATACAGCTTTGCTGTCTGAGACTGTTGCTTTCCCTCATCCACCAGCAGAGAATTCCTACATGGGAATTCACTTCCTACTACTTAGGGTGGGATAGAATTGCATACTGATTTTTTTTTGGTTTTCTTTTTTTTAATTTTTTTTTCTGCGAAAGCAGTAAATCCTCATTCCCAGCTCCTTTTGACTTCATAACTGAAGGAAGGGACATAGCTGAGAAAGAAAGGTTCTCAACACTTGCATCTAGTTCACTGGCTTTGGCTGTTAAAATTCTGTGATATGCACTTTTGCAGCATTTAAGACAAATAAAATGGAAGTACTATTTCCTTCATCAACTCAGTCTTGCAGTATTTTCTCACCCAGCAAAAGAAGTGATTCAGTTTGTCTTTTTTCTTTCTTTTAATCATAAATTATGGGAAGGAAAGAAAATATTAAAGCTTTTCTCTGCAATTGATAGACCTTCACGGCTGTTTAGGTAAAGCTGGCTAAGTAGGAATAAAGTGGAATAACACTAATTTTTGAGAAAAAGACAAGCTGTAGTTACTTGAGCAGACCCTGCAGCAGCTGGTTACTTGATTCCATGTTCTTAATATAGTCTTGAAGTTCTGTTTATTAGGTTTCATTGGAAATTTCCTGTTCTTGTTTTCCAGTGAGATTACAATTTTTTTTGTTCCCATATAAGTCAGGAATGGGACTGCCTATTAACTATTCAACGGCTATTACCTTTCAACTTGCCAAATGTGAAAGCAAGCAATTGTATCATTCTTACAATTTTATGAGCATAAAAATGAATTCATTAGCAGAATCTGATTATGGCTTCATAAAACAGAAGGGTAATGTTTGGTGCCTGCAATTATTACACTTGGTTAAAATTTGTATTTCACAGCTCCCCCCTCAAACCCAGATAGATTGTGCAGCCTTATTAAATGAAGTACAATCCTAATGTTTAGCAGAAAGCCTTAAATTATGAAGTTAAGGAAATACAAGCCAAGCAGCAACCAATGTGTAAGCAGTGACTTCAGTAAATGACATTACTCAATGAATAGCCCCTATCCCGAGTTAGACGTTGTGATTGCTGTGGAAATGTAATGTGTGTCTATACTCATCAACAGTCTGATGATCAGAAGTAATTTTTATTCTTGAACTTTACCGTAAACTTGGGTGGTTGAAATAGAACCTACAGCTTTTGTTCCTAGGTGCAGAAATCTCAGCCTAGATGTTTGCCCTGTTTGTTACCCATTGTCTATGAGCACCTGTAACTTGTGGCTCACTGTCCTTGTCTTAGGATCCTGAGGTGACCCCACGCTTTGCACCCACTAATCTCAAGGCACAGGACAGCTTGTGTGTGAATTGGCATCTACCTCTGATTTCCTTGTTAGCTGGAGTCTGTGTTGCTAAGCAATACAGGCTTCTCCCTCTCAGGCATAAGCTTCTGTTTCTGCAACTTCAGGACTTTTGGAATAAACCTGAAGTTTTAAAATAAACAGGCACCTTGTCATTTGGTGAAATTTGACATTTTAAAATCATTTCTGCTTGTATTTGAAATGTGCGAAGGTGAGGCCTCTGTTGCCTAAGCAGTTCTCTGGTGGGTGGGATTGCATTCTTGATGGCTGCTTTCACATGCAGTGGCTTCCTTGGTATGATGTCAGCTGTAATTAAATGTGCAGTTTATTCCAAAGCTGGAGCAGAAGCAGAGCTTCAGAAGAACTTGGAAGTGACCTCTAAAGCAAGCTGGAAGAATAGCAAAAGCTGCTCAAGATGAGTGCACAGCTTTTACATGTACATTAAGTGACATGTGAAGTAAACTTCAAGGTTATGAAAGACTGGAGAGGAGAGGGAATTGAATAAGGGACTTTGAAGTCTATCTTGTCCCTCACAAATGTGGGCTTATTACACCATGGCCCAAGGCTTTAGTACTTCAATGCAGAGGCATTGTGAGCTGAGTGGGGAGTTCCAGAGAGCAGATGAATTGCCTGTGTGGAGTCATTGCTATTCATAGCCATCCCACAAAACCTTCCTAATGCAAAAAAAATGAATGGCTATGGTGGAAACCCATGTTGTTAAGACATGGTAGAGTTGATGGTCAGAGTAGGTTTGGAGTAGAGGGGAAAAAGTTTCACTCCTAAACCGTATGTTTTTGTACCTTTGACACATCTCTGTAAGCAATTTGTTGCTGTGGTGCTGTGTAGGAAAGATAAGGTCCATGCAGGTGGAGAGTCAAACAGGTTGTAGGATGTGTCACAGACTGTGCTTTCTTGCCTAATTTCCTAAAGGAAGAAGATTTAATGGTTGTCCTCAGTCTGTGTTCATGTCCTTGATGCTTTTGAGCTGATGGCCAACTTCAGGTGTTTTTTACAGGGAAAGAGAAGTTGGGAAAGAATTAATACAATGAAAGGGAAGAGGGGAGAGACTCACGTTAATGACTCTTTTTGGAGAGAAGACACATTGTTAGGACAAAGGAGCTGTGTTTTGTCCTACCTCCTCCTCTGTTGGCATGTGCCCACTGGCACATCATGGCAAGAGACAGGACGGGGTGTGCAGCCTCCTGATGATAGGGGCTGAGGAAGGGAAGGGAACCCTGGGACTAGGGAGAAAACTGGTGGGCTCTATGGGAGAGATGGGAGTTGAAGGTAGTAAGATGGAAAGAAGTTGGAGAGAATACAGGTGAAAATAAAGAATGGAAAACTTAAATATGCAGAAAAGTGAGGTTGGTTAGTCCTAGAACATATATGGACTGACTTGTTTTGGGATCAAATAAGAGGGCCAGCTAAAACCTGTTTGGTTTTAGTATCTGGTTGTCAGTCTTCAGTTTTAGCTAAGATATTGCTAAAAATTTTTAATTGATTTTTTTTTCCCCCTCCCAGGTCTTGATTTTATCCGTGCTGAAGGGTTTGTGTTTTCTCACGTTGCTGATGAAGGAATTATAGATGCCTGCGCAGGTAACCTGCTACGATACAGAAAACAAGTTGGAGCAGAAAACATTCAGATTTTCGCTGATATTAAAAAGAAACATAGGTAAATACAAGCAATATTTAATGTAAATACGAATATAATAACAATTTTCCATATTTCCTGATATATTTATTTTTAATGCCTATTTAGTATCAGGGAAGTTAATAATCCAGGGAGAACTTTATTGTTCAAGCAAGGTCTTGCAGTGCTGTTAGGGGATATGTTTAAAAATAAATTTGCACCTGCAAGCTGCAGGTTGCTGCATCTGTGAAGTTTGCAGTTGTTTAACCTTCAGGATTAATAAATGCAGACTATAAAAGTTTTGCGTCTTGGATTAGGTGGGATTTTGTATACTTGTGTATATGCCTATTATGTTTAAAGAAATTTTGTTTCTGGAGGCTAGGAATCCAAGCTTATTTTTAGTTATGCAAGCAGTTGCCATATAAAAGCATCCAAATCATAATATTTTGGCATTTTAAAAAGCTATTCTCTTTTTTCTCCTTCCTGCCAATAATACTGTTTTCTTCTACTTAAATCAGTGCTGTCTATGTACGGATTATATTTTATGATTATCAAACAGAAGGAACTTATGACAGCTGAATCCAGTTTCCTTGCTGCTGCTACTTTATCATAACTGTCACATGGTACATTCAGCTATTTAGATGTCACTCTTTAGGGTTTTTTTTTCCCAGAACAACTGCTCCAGTGTTATGTATTATACATGCTAAATAACCTAATTAAAATGTGTGTACACTATGTAGGTAATCATTAGAATAACCAAGCCTGGGAGATCTTAAATACCTAATAAACAGGTAATAAATTTCAAAATAGGAAGGAAGCAGTGCAGGGTTGTCAAATCAAGCTTTTAAAGTCCTTTCAGAGTGGTCTCTTTCTCATGATTTCTTGATAGAAATGTATATGCATATATAAAGAAAAATGTGTCACATGAGACCATTTTTGTGAAAAATCAATTGCATCATGCAATGATTTCTTTTCTTTGTCTTGACAATTGATGAATTGATATTTGGATTATAATTCCTATTATTCAAAGGGTTCATTTCTTAAGGAAGGAAAAAGGGTTTTTTATTTCAGGCAAATTCAAAAGCTGAGAAGGAAATGTTAAAGGACTTGTTGGTTGAGCTTTAATATGCCTGCCACTGAGAGCTGCTAGCCTCCTGCTCTTCAAATGGGGAGAAACAATTTTTGTAGTCTACTTGCTGTGCTACTGCTACCTTCCACGTGCTAGTTTTAGGGTGCCTACTACTCTTACACCCCGTTTCAACCCCTTTGTATGTACTAGGTATTTAGGCCTGTCTTTCTTCAGCTGCAGAAAGGGAGGTAGTGCTCTCGAGTGAAAGGCACCGCACGCATGTGCCGCCTCTGAATACGGCCAGACCATGCCCCATCCCCCAGAGTGCTGCCCATCCAGACTGATCCAGGAAAGGGGTTGGCTCTGTCACCACGCATCAGTGCAACTTGTTGGCCATAGGTGTTGTTTTCTACTTAAGTGGACATAGAGAAACAGCCAAGTCAGGTGTTGAACCAGCAACGGCTGGAATTCTTGTGGAGTTTAGAACCACTGAAGTTAAAAGCTGCTATTGCTCTAGGTTTCAGACAAAGTGCATCGCTCAAAGGCTGCGCATCATGTACCAAAGGCTTCTGCTGAAAAGCTAGGTTGCAGGTAATTGATGTTTCTGCCTGCTGTGTAAGGTGATTCCTGTAATTATGTCATAGGCAATAACTATACTTCCTGTTAGTTGGACTTGTGAAATGAAGCAGAGGGTGTTAACTCTGTGCTAGGCAACAGAATCTGATTTATGAATGACTGCACATCCACAAGTTCTACTTGGAGTCAGAGAGCTGCGTGTGCTCAACATCTCTGAAATCCAGGTGCTTGACACTGTAAGCAGCTGTCTCGATCGACACTTGGTAGTTCATGCTTAGCAATCACTTTTTAGAGACAGGAGACCCAGAGCAATAAACAGATCAATTATGGTTCCCTGATAGAAAAGGTTGGGTTTTTTCCCTTCTTGCTCATATTGCAGTGTTACCTCCCAGTTTACAACAGGACACTTACCCTCTCTCATGAAGCCTGCCTTTGGTTGTTCTGACAGCGGGGAAGATGAAGAAATGCAGTCTAAACATTCAGCAAGATGGATAACAAATGTGTGTGCCGACAGTAACTGCAGGGTCCCTTCCTGCTGTTTACAGTGCTCACGCTCTGACGGCAGATGTCAGCGTGGCCGAGACCGCTTCGGCTGCTGAGCTCTTCCTGGCTGCTGGGGTTGTACTGACTGGCACGGCTACCGGATTGCCTGCAGATCCTCAGCAGCTGAAAGGTGAGAGCTGTCAGATGAAGGTCGGACAACAGGCAGTGAATTGGCTTCTGGATTAATGTAGAAAGAAATCTATATATACTCTGTTCCTTAAGTGGGGTGGGGGAGGGGAAAAGAAAGGAAACTCTCAGTGTAGGTTTTGATTTAATACAGCAGAAATGTGACTGAGGTGTTACTCAGATTGTCCGTCACGTGTTTCTAAACAACAATTTGGTGGGACAAAAAGGACAATTATTTAAAACTTTTATAACACTGAATGATGCAGAGGATTAAACAAAAAAAAGAAAAATTATGTAAAAAATATAAAGATTTTCCATTTCTAAAAAGTCTTAATATAAGAAAAAGTGACTCTATAGCCTTACTGGAAAACTAACTATAAATCTTTCCATTGAAGTGTTAAGCATCTTTATCTTTCATGGCAAAAATGGAAATCCTGCAATAAAAGGGGCATTTTGCTAACACAACATTCCAAGCAGTAATACCAGGGAAAGTACTGCTTAGAAGCTTTTTTCAGAAAGAATACAAGTTCATTGGTAGGCAGAAAGATATTACCTCAAAATAATTTTTAAATGGTGGGGACTTCTTGTCAATTTGACCTGTGAGTTCTGACCTTTGCAAAAGCGTTATGATTCTTCATATTTTTATACTGGCATATGTTTGGGCTGTCTCATGAAACTGGATTGCTTCCATGCTAGAATTAAACTTCATCATGAAGGCATTTAATTTTCACCACTAATTTTAATTTAGATTAATGGTTTGAATTTGAGGGTCTCACTACATAAAACAGAATGTGTTTTTTTCAGTTTTTATGTTTGCTGACATTCCTTAACTTGGCTTGTGTTGAAGTACCACTGCAGAGTGTATTGTATTCAATTTATGTTAGCTGATCAGGGTCAAAAAAATACTTTACTTGCCATAGATACCTGGACCTTGAGCATCTTTTGAAATGCCATGAAATCTTTCAGTATTTTCAGGGGTTTATCTATACCATACATGCTTAACAGCATTTAAAATGAATGCTGAACTGTCAGAATGAGTTCTTATTTCATACATATTAAACTTTTTTGCCAAATGATAGGTTATAAATGACTGTACTTCTGTCACCAACATTAAAAAGAAAACTACTGCTTGGAGTGAATAGAGAGCTTTTGAATTAGTTGGGGTTTTTGGTATACTAAACTAGAAATGATACTGAGAAATAGGTTTATTTCAGAGACTGCAAAATTTTGTTCATCTAGAGCTCCACCCCTGCCTGCAGTTAATGTCTGCATCGCTTTTAGTGCAGATTAAATCATTTTTACCAAAGGATTTGATAAGTTTTAGGGCAAAATGCTAGGTTAAATTCTGCTTTTACATAAGCACGTGCAACCTCCACTGATTTCCTGCATCGGAGAGCAAAACCTGACCTCTAGGCCCATCGTGGTTTGGTTTGAGTTTGTTTTATTTTACTACAGGACTCCAACCAGACAACACCTTGGCTTCTGCTTTTCTTTCACGTGAGCAAACAAGTCAGTCTGTCTTGTTCTCTTTCTGGGTCCAAAGAACAGAACGAATCTGAGCTGGCAGCTGTAATGAAGTGCACATTAATTTTGTGTTTGGATTTGTGCTACAAAAGTAAGAGTGTGCAGATCACGGGTTGATTTTACTGAGTTCACAGTGTTTTGGATGATAGGCTCTTTCATGAGAAGGATGTTGGCTTAAAATAGTTAAGAAAAGAACTCAAAAATCAATATTCCAAGCTACAAGGAAATGACAAATAAAGCTTATCTATGTCAGCGGATTCTTAAGAGGAATCAGAACTACAGTCTACAAAGTTGGGGTTGATGGGAGTGAAATTTTGCATTTCACGAATTTATGCAGCCCTGGAAGTGCTGTATTACAATGATACACACAATTGGGCATCTTTCATCACACTGCAAAGCATCTCTTGAAAGCAGAACCAAGTGACAGATGAGATTTTTGTCACATCTTTTTTTTTTTTTTTTTTTTTCCAGCTTTGTTGTGCAGTAATATAGAAGTGGTTTTTTGCCTTTGTGTCTTTGTGTTGAATTGACTGATTTGTGATGGTGTGTGGAAAATGAGTGTTTCCCTGTCAAGACAGAACTGAGTTCAGTAGGGTTTTGTTTGTAGTTTGTGTTGCTGCCTTCTCGTATGCAACCTTCAGCATCACTCCTTGAAGAGACTAGCAGGCTTTGCTCCAGGGCTCCCTGGGCATACCTGAGTGGCAGCTCTACAAATCAGACTTCAGGTTATTAAGGAGCAGGAATTATAGCTCAGCATTTTGAATGACTATTAATTTCTTTAATAAACCATATTTCCATTTAAAATGCTGTAGAAGTTTGTTCCAGTTTGCTGCACTGTGAATCATTCTTTGGTTGGAGTGAGAATCTTTCAGGTTTTCTCTTTGGCTAGAACTGCTGCAATACCTGCTTCACATCCAGGCTGTATTTTAAGTGACCAAAGCTTTGCATACTGACTGCTTAGTTGTTGGTGTGAACAAAGCAAATGGCCTTGCTGAGGAACCAGCGGGAAATGGCGTACGTCGTGAGTCCCAGCAGCTGGCTGTGACTGTCACCTCCTTAGTTATTGTTTGTAAAAGGGGCATCCAGACTGATTTTCCCTCTCACCTTTTGATGGTACTTTTAGGTCAAAACAGAGGCTGCGGTACCCTCAGCTAAACAGGAGATGTGAGTCTCTGATCAGTGCTTTTTGTAAACTATATTTAATCACAGAAAAAGTCCTTTGAATTAAAAAACTGCATTGTTACAGTGAAGCATTGCCATAAACATAGTGCTGGGTACTGTGCAGTGATTACTGCACATGAAAAAGCTGTTGGAGAGTAGTTGAGCAAGTTAGTGGCACAGTGGTGCTTATTTTTACCCTGCTCTTTGCCATTGTTTTCAAGCTAGGAGCATTTGGCCTTTATTTCATGTAACTTGTACATGCCATAGCTCAAGTGCTTTCATTGTGCTTTGCGACCAAACACTATTTCATCTGATTTTATTAAAGACATGTCTGCATAGGTACTGTCAGAAGAAAGAGCACAGTGCCCTCTAGTTACAGCTTATCGAAACAGAGAAATGTGCAAGTTGTGTAAACTTAGGATCTTGCTGCTGTAACATCACAAAACTGCCTCTTTCTGTGTCAAAAAAAAAAAAAAATCACAAGAAGGAAGCCACGAGTGTGTAGAGACATCTTGACTGTGACTGAACATTGCCACACAAAAGCGTATCTCACTGCTGATGCTTTATTTTCTCTTATGTTAGAATCTGTACTAACACAGCAAATAGACAAATCACCTTCTACTAATCAACTTTAGGCCTTGATGTGCTTGGAAATGACTTAAAAGTAGCATCTGTAGCACGCTTAATTAGGTAACCCAGTCTCATTGCAGCTCGAGCACTCCTGTTGCCATGCTTCACATTGTTAGTCTGACTGAATCTCCAGCACAGATGTGTGTGGACTGTGTGTGTCATGTATGGATGGCAGCAGGAGGTGGATACCTTGCTACTTTGGAAAGCTTTGGTTGTTTGTTTTTTATAGTTGTGCAGCAGTCTCAGGTTTCTCTGGTTTTTACTCTTTGCCTAGTTGGGCTATAAACTATTGTCTTACACCCTGTGAGCATGCTCTGCTTAATTCTTTGGCTCTTCATTTTCCCTGCTGATATGAAATAATTATAAAACATCTACCTGCTAATGTGCCTTGTGCATTTGTCATAAAAACAAATACTGACTTGGAACACAGTTCCTCTGGGAATACACTAAAGTGCTGGTGCACAAACCTGTGGTCAGTTGTTGCACCTTAATTGTGCTTTGGTATCAGATAAAATATCTCTAAGATCATGTAGATAATATAGAAATCTGGTATTTTTTCTAGAACAGGCTTTCAGTAACAATGTTATAAATAACTAAAAAATGAATTATTTTCCTGCTGTAAGCAGGATGACTCTAAGAATATAAAATATGCATAGAATTAACTATAGTTTAATCATATATGCATGATCCAGCTGATTTGTTTAAAATTTTCAGTAGGGACTGTGTGGAATGGTTTTATTTCTGTGTTAAAATGTTTGTTAGAAGGAGTTATTGTTCCTAGATGGAAAAAAGGTAGGGCATGTGACTTTGAGAGCATTTTAATTGATCCTCTGTCTTCAGTGAAGTAGGAAGGTGATATATAATTAGTCTTCCCTGAAGCATAATTAATAAGTTAGGCTTCTGATGAAACTTCATTTGAACAGTGTTTTGAAGCAGACTTTTGTATGTTGCATATATGCTTTCCCTAGATCCTTTAAGCTCTAACCATCTTACATCAGCTTATCACCAACTAAAGTGATTTGTATGCTTTTAAAGGTCAGAAATAATGCCTCACAACATTTCTCTACGGAATGAAGCATCCAGTCCAATGAGGGACTCTTAGGATGGTCAGTTTGAAATGAAAAGATGAGAAGGATGCTTAGTAACTCTTGAACTGGGACTTTGAAATTATTTTTTTCCCCCAGAGCTAGTACTGACCCAGGATCTGCAGAAAATACTCTAATAACCTTTTATTTATCTGTGGGGAACTTTTCCATGGTCAAAGCAGCCATCTCCTTTTGGTTTTATTCTAAAAAAAAAAAAGTGAACTATGGTAACTGAGCCATAGCTCAGTTTCTGCACAGTCGCATCTGTCAGCACACATTCATTTCACAGCAAATGTGATCACCTGAACCATGGACTGAAATCCACCCCTGTACGTGAGGGATGAAGGGGATCTGAAATATTTTGAGCTTTACTCTGTTTGTCTTTCTCCTTTTGGAACCAGGTAAAGGGTCATATAACTAAGTAAATGCATACTGCATATAAAAAAAAAAAGTCTTTTCTTCTTTACATTACCATTAATAGAAAGAGAGGTAGTCTTTATCACTACTATCTTTTCTTTCTGGTAAACTAAGCTGGAGCTGTCAGTGGTGTTGATATGACCACTGCTTGTTTCCTACTTCTGAGCCCTAAAATGAATCATGAAGCAGAGAGCACATTCCTTTTCCATTCCCTGTGAATAAGGCCCTTCTTGTTTCTTCACTGAAGATCTTCTACTAGTTGTCAACATAGCATAAATTCAGCAAGGAGTCCTGGCAGAAATACACTCCAGTCCAGCTACCATTATTGTGTTTGATAACTGAAGAACTGTAATGAGCACAGCTCTGTTGAATAGTTCTGCCACTAACAATCTCACCAGACTTGCAAAAAAGAATGGAATCGGGAATGGCACCTTATTCTTATAGCTGCATGTTAATTACTTTGTGGAAAGAGTTGGGGAGGTGATTCTTCATATCTCAAGCTGAAGGAAATTGAGAACACAGTTAAGACAATGTGTGGGACATGGCAGGCCACCTGGTCACTCCAGCATCAGTAAATTAATCCTTTGTAAATGCAACAGACCTGGCTTGCCTGGAGTCTCTCCTGGGTGCTACGGCAACACCGTAGTAAATGGTAGCTCCCTTCCACGTATGTGCAGTACCTCCAGCACAACACAGCCTCAAAGTGGCTGTGTTGTGCTGGAGGTACTGGCTGGATGGTAAGGGTCACAGTAAGTGTTTGGGGGTTTGGTCCTACTAGGCAAACACTTCCTGCATCTAGTGTCTCTTCTTACCAGGGATGTGGAACAACAGTTGATTTAAAAGGGAATATAGTAAAATGCAGTACACTCTCTGCTAGCCAATTCAACTTAAATCTTCTTTCTTGAGAAGAAAGAGGGGTATGGTTGTAGTACCAAGAACCAACTTTGATATCTTCCATAGCACTGAAACTATCCTCCGATATGTGGCTAGGAATATTGTTCTGCAGCATTTTGTAAAACAACAGAATGCAAAATGAAAGAAAAGTGAGATTTTTTTTCTTAGCTGTTCAGAGTTAAAGGTGATGTTTCTAGAGAAGGTGTTTCATTTTATAGAAGTAAATACTGTGGTCGTGAGTTTCTTGATGCTTTATTGTTGAAAAATGATGCAAATTAGAGTCTTGGTAGAGTTTCGGAGATGAGACTTAACCCTAATTTTGGTTTTCCTCTCTTCAGAGGTTAAACGTGCTGTGAAGATTCCTGTGCTGATTGGGTCTGGAGTGACTCTGGAGAATGTGAGGAATTACTTGGATGCAGATGCTCTCATAATCGGTTCGTATTTCAAGAAAGAAGGTTATTGGGCAAATGGTGTTGATCCTGACAGAGTAAAGAAATTTATGGAGCACATAAGTAAACTGAGAGACTGAGTTTGTCAGCAAACAGAATTTTTTTTGGTGTGTGTCTTAAATGCAGTATGATACAGAATTAACACGCAAATGTGTGCTTGAGTGACTAATACCATTAAATGAAAACACACAGCATCTCCATAATGAGCTGGGAAAAACAGTAACACTTCACAATAAACTGGTGCTCTGATGTTTGTTTCTAGGCAGCATGTTTCTGCGGCGCTCAAAACCATTGTCAATGCAAAACCAGCTCTCCAAAGGCTCATATACTATATTCTCTCCTGTAAGAAAAAAGCTCTAGAATTTGTGGTAAATATTCATCACAGGTGAGCTGAGTTTTGTCTTGCCTGTGAGTACAATAGGATGCCCTAAGTTTACAGCTTAAGAGAATTGTAAATTGGGCAGGTTAATTAGCCTTTCAGTTTCCCCATCTCTAAAATGATAGTAGTACCTGCATCACACGGGGGTTGTAAGATAAAATAAATGAATGTACAACACTTTCATCTTCTCAAATGAAGGGCTTTATTAAAGTTCAAGATCATTATTTTTACATTAGAATTGTGCATTTATTAAAAATAGTAGTTGCATACCAGACAAAAAATTAAGATAATTGGGAAATTTATATACTTAAAATCCTTATTAGAGAACAAATGTAAATAATTACTTTTTAAATAAAGTTTGAATTTAGTCAAAATGGTTTTGCAAAAATTGGAAATGTAAATAAAGGTTTGTTGTTATTTTTCAGCATGCTACTACACCTTTGTACATCTCCAGACTAGTATTATTATGTTAATGGTAAAAACTGCCAGGTTCCTTCCAGTGCAAAAAGTGTAATTATGATGGAAACCTTTCTACCAAAGCTGACAGGTAAACACAGATTTTTAATTCTTCAGGTAAAAAAGTAGAGGGGAAAATATGACAGTCTTACTGCATATGTTGTAAGAGATTCCCCTCAAATTTGATCTTTCAGTTCTAAGGAAGTTTAAAATAACACAAAGAATACCTGTTATGCTGTGGCTGTATAAAATGTGAGCATATGTTTTCATTCCTTGGGACTGGGAGCTAAGTTCATCCTTTGGGCTCTCTCTCTCTCTTTCCTTGACATCTATGCATCAGGCTTCTGCTGATGCTAATGAAGGTATATTCTAGATATCAAAGCAAGTATACAGACATGGGGTTTGCGTCAGCTGGCAGAGTGCCCGTGCTTCTCTGAACAAAAGATACATCCTCCTTCTGAAGGCAAAAAGATTTTCAAGAAATACAGTTTGTTTAAGATAATGGTGTTTCCAGAGCATAACAGTATGAGAGGAAGTCTTCTCCTGTTACTTTTTTTCTGGACTAGTCCCATCTCCCCCATGACTCCTATCAAAAGCAGTGAAATGTCTTTGGTGGGCTGACCTCCTGGAAAAGAGATTCCTTAGACCCTATGACAGCCTTGGTGGTATTCTGCTTCTCTCCCTTTTCCTCCTAATTGCAAAAGTTTCAATGCATAGAAATCCTTTCAGGTGCTGCTTGTGGTGGCTGATGCTACTTTCTCAAAGCCCACATTTACACAGATGTTTTAATCTGCCATGTGTTTGAACTTCCATCAAAACCAACAGCTCTATCCCAAAGGTTTGTCCCCAGTGTTTCTCTTGTGCCAACAGGATCATTCACGTGGCCTCACAGGGATCGGGAAGCTGATCAGAATCAGCTGAAAGTTGACCCAGTCTTGTACCAGCCACACTTGATGTAGGGAAATAAAACATAGGTCATCTTCCTCATTCCTTGCATCTGCAACTCTAAGTCCAAGCTGCTGGTTATAGGCAGTGCAGAAATTATTTGAGGATCATGAAGATACTTTGTTCATCTCCATTTCACACACTTGTTCACCTACAGTGTATTTACCAGGTAAAGCATTGATCTGATAAATCTGTAAGCTAGAAATGTTGATGTGTAAGCAATGGGCACTAGCCAATGCTCCAGTGCCATAAGAAAACATCTTCAAGCAGTCAGCTGAAAAACTACAACCAATACAGGAGGTATTCAGTGATGATAACTGTAGCAACTGTTACCAGTTTCTTTAAACAAAACTCACATTTGTCACTGTGAGTGTGAAAATATGATGTGTTACTGGTTTGTTTCTTGAATTGATTTCTACTCATTCACATCATAAAAACACAGAAGTGACTGGGACTCAGCTGGGTTTTTATCTAAATAAAAGGAGTGGTGAGTGAGAACTTGCTCAGTTCTGTATGCAAGGTCTAAGTGAAGTAATGTCATACGCAGTAGTCTTTAAGTCAGAAACCCTAAGGAGTTGGTGTAATACTGACAAGACGCGATGAATGCTGGTAGGCAGCACTTTCAGTGTCGGGATGTCATTTAGCACACCGTTGTGTAAGCCTTACGGGAGGAAGAGGGCATAATTTTGGCCTGTATTGTTACATATGACTGGCAAGTGCAGAATTTAGGGAGCAGAAGTAAAGGAAGGCTGATTTGAAGGCCTGGAAACGCGGGCGATCGCCAACACTTTATCATTCTTTGTGACAAAACTATTTGTCTAGCAGCATTAAGCATCTGCTTGCCTGTTTCATGCAGATGCTGTAAGTAGAATTTGACCTTTTGTTCAGAAAGTGTTTGAATATTTAATGTAAAAATATGAAGTTCTCAGAAAGACTCTCTCTTTTGGGAAGAGTGTTCAATTTTTATACAGCCCAAGTTGTTCATGCTCCAATGTACTTCAACAACTTCAGAGCAGAACAAAGCAGGCAGTGCTAATGTGTAGAAACTCCAGAAGTAAATAACAGCTGTTCAAGAAGACTTCTATTAAATATGTATTAATTAATTTGAAGTGCATCACTTAAATATGTGAAGAGATTATCTTGTGTTGATTTACATTAAAACACACAGCACTTGTTAGCCTCATTACACTATCCTAAGCTATCACCTCATCCTACCCTGAGCATTTTGTTGGGTGTTGATTGCTTTCGATTTGCCCTTTTAAAATGTCAGATAGTGGCCTCCCTTTCTTGTTGGATCTTTTCTTTCTCTCAAGTTCTGCTCTTGCATACTTACTGTACTTACTTGTGTCCTGTGCTGAGCAGGGGGGAAAAAAAAAGTTAAAAGTAGATTGTGAAAATCAACAGTAATTGCCCACAGTTCTCTACTGTGCCCACCTGAACTTCACATGGGGTTCTTGCTGTTCACTTACGAACCAGCAGAGAGAATGTAACTGTCTGTTTCTCTAGTAAAATGACTGTACGTGAAGACTCAGTATTACCTTTAGTATGAGGAAGATACCCAGTAAAATGGGTATCTCTAGTGAAATTAGAGAGAAATAAAACTCACTGGTAATAATAAGCTTTGTGATCAAAATCAGTGTATAAATCTTAATCAACTCTCTTTCCATTCATAAGAGTTAAATATTTTTGTCTGGACAAAATTTTTAATCTGTTTTTGTGCTGAAAATATTTCTAGATAATTTTCAAAGATTTTTTCTTTCCTGTGTCATGTAGGCAGCTGATTCAGCTGCTAGGCTGTTCTTTCTTCCCATTATTTTGATTCTGCAAATTCCCTGATTGCAAGTTGGAGTCCAGTTCTTGCTTCCTGCACCTATTCCAACAAAATCCTTACTGGCAAACAAGTGAGGAATACAGAGGACTTGACAGACCCTGGCAGAGCAAGGGAGAGGGAAACCAAAATACTTAGCAGTTTGTGATGGACGTTGCTAAAGCCATGTTGCATGGTTGTCTTAAGAGCATGGAGGTGTTTGCTGTAGTTTCAAGTTGTCTGCAGCATCTTCAATTAAGACTGAGTTCACACCAAGGTTATGTTTCCAAGACCATCTCTGCTGGTATATGTGCCTAGGGCGACTTCACCCCCCCCCCCCCAAATGAGAGCTAAAGTTTTGCTGGATAATTATGGCAATAAGGGATAATATCTGTGCTATAATCCAGGCTTGGCATTCACAACTTCTTATTTTAAGAGCAGATTTAGATGTATTTATTTTCAAAAAGAAAGCACTAAAGATTTGTATTACAAAAATTGCACTCGCTCTCTGTGCCTTTGACCTAACATCAGTCAGTGTTTGCTGGGCTGAACTTGAATTTAGGAATACACTTAATAAAAACATTGTTCAGAAAGGGTGGAGAACGGGGCTGGATATTCTTTTTGTAGGCTAGTGTGCCATGGTGTGTAGCAGACTTGACTCTCCCCTACATTCAGTGGTCCCAGCTGCAGAAATATCATCAGAAATTAAAATCCTTTGGGAGAGAAAGAGATGGTTCCCTGCCTTAGGGTGTTAGGGAAACCTATCCAGTTAGCTCCTTGCTTTTGTAAGAATCGGTGCTTGTACTGGGGCTCACAGGAAATTGTTCATGTCGAGGCATTATCAAAATTCTTTCAGATTTTTCTCCCCTGCTCTTAACCATTGTTTGACTTTTAGTGACAAGGATTACCTGATCCCTTCAATGCTTGTTTTAGGGGTTAAAAAGACTCTCTCCCTGAGGATATCTGTTCAAGATGTGTATTAGGACTAATAACTTTGGTTACACTGTTCTCGGGATGACTGATTAGGAATCTTCTATTGCAAAGTCCATACTCGGTCAATATTAAGTTGAAAATACTGCATTGTTTTCTGACTGTATTCATATTCCTGACCGCATCTGTCAGAAGCACTTTGACACTCAATCACTCAGGTCCAGACAGACCTATTAAATAACTTCCCTTGGATTATTCTTCAGCTGGCAAAGTTACTACTTGCCTGTGTGCTCTCTCGGGCTGATGCCTTTGAGACACTGAAGTATTCCAGCCTTCGTAGATGACTCCTTTTCTCCCCTGTGCTTGGCTCCCAGACAGAAAACCATCACTCCTTCCTCTCAGCCTCTGCGGGATTGCAGCAAACAGAGGCAGCGGCTAAACTAAAAGTAAAGACAGATGGTTTCTAGTGAAATGTTGAGAGTAATAGATGCTTTGTCACACCAATCTTTAAATGCACAGATAATTTTGGGGATGAAGCCTTTCTGTCATGCAAATAGGAAAGCCTTGCACGTGAGGCAGAAAGGTTGCAATTCACCAGATAGGCTGTTTCTTTGCTGAACTGTTTGAAGCTTTAGAAGTAGTAAAGATGAGGAGTGTCTAAGATGTTTTTTGTTAAGCTCTTAGGGATAGGAAAAGATATGTGAGGGTAATCAGCTTGATTAAAAATCTGTTGGTCTTAGTAACAGGTAGTTTTCTTTCAAGATATCAAAAAGGGATTTTGCTGATTTGGGGTGAAACTACTTCTCTCTGCCTTTAATTTCCCTTTTCGTGTCATTGTCAAATATATTTTCATTGTTTCACAAAGTAAATTCAGTGTCAGACAGCAAACATTAATGTTTGATAATTTCTTCTTCAAGAACTCTCCTTGAATTGAATGGGACAGAGATGCTGTTTGCATGGATCGCTGAGTTATTGGGTGTTTTGTATATTAAAATGCAACCTTTAAATCTCTCCTCTACCTGTGCAAAGGGAGATGGAATATTCAGTGTAGCGAGTAGAAGTTGATAAATTAGTGGATATTTAGGACTTTCATAACTTTGTGGACATTATTAAGTGTAAAAATGTAGGTGTGCAAGATTTTTTTTTATTTAAATATCTGAATTTGCTAATTCTGATATAAAACTGTGTTTAAGATAGTTAAAGTTCTTGTACTTGTTGCCACACTGTATTAGCTGTGCCTTTCCTATCAGAATGAGGTCACAAAACAGAGGACATTGAAATCATGTTTCATACAAATGTAGGAGGAATCCTAAATTCAGCAGTAAACAAGGCTGAAAAGGAAGGCAGCGCACTAAGGGCAAGAAAAGATGCTCAAGTTTGCTGCAGTTCCTGCCTCATTGTTTATTCCAGCTTCCTGCTTTTTCAGTTTGCCTCTCAAGCCTTTCTTGTGCGTATAGATAGATTATAGTATGCAGAAGACCAAGAATAAGCTGAAGGCAGAAACTGACTTAATGAAGACATTCTTGTGATAGAGAAAAGATTTTGTTGTCCGCAGATGCGCAAAGAAAAATAGAAAAGCAGCTGCCCTTAGAATTGGAGTAAAAGTAGAGATGAGTGCCACGTCATGATGCTTTAGTCAAAATCTGATGTGTTTAAAGTCTTTGAGAGGATCTGTACTGTTGCACAGGGATATAACCAAGAGGAGAAACAATAAGCTGCTGCTGCAAAAATACTGCAATGCTCATGTCTTGGATACTGTCCTGAATACTGCTTTTTATCAACTTTCAGCTGGAGAATAAAGATAAAAGGAAATAGCTTTCAACCACTCTGTTATGGATGACAATATTAATAATAAGCTTCATGTCAAAACCTTCTGTTTCCTTAACACCAAGCTATAGAGGTATACTCGTGCGCTGTCATTGTCTGGGGAAACATTCTGAAGGGCACAGAGGTCCTCATCTCATTAGTTTCCATCTCTCCTCTGCAGGTAGTTAGTTTGTCTTTTCTGAAAGCCTTTGTGGGCAGAAACAGCATAAAGGTGATGGAAGAAATTTACGTGGCAAGTGAGTGGGTGGGTAGGTGAGATGAAGTGGAGCTGAGATGCAGCAATGAAGTGAAGGCTTCTTGGGTCACCTGGCCTGCAGAAGTAAGAAAATAGGGATGTAGTTGGTCAGTAACGAGTTCTTAAATTACAGAGTATCTGCACTGCACTCCTGCGGTGGTGAGCACTGGAGATTGGGTGGAATGGGATGGCTTGTTTTACTCCTTACACTGTCTGTTTAAAGTAACAACTGAAGCATTCATGAACACAGATGCAGCTGGTGGTATTTGGGCTGTGGAAATTACAGTTTGTCACACTTTTCTAATAATAATTTGAGAGCTTAAAGAATTATATGACTTATTTCAGTCAGGCACTGAAAACCTTCAAGTTTCAGGAAATATTTTTTTTTTTTAAACAGCCTTGATCAAATAGCCCAAAATATTACAGGATCCCTGTGAAGCACTAGCCATGGCTGCAGCAACATACCCAGTGAAATAATAGATCAGTGGTCCAATCTGCTTTGACAACTCCCATGTAAGTAAAAACAGGAGAAATAGAAGAGAAAATTTGTAGGGCTGGTAGTGGCTTGTATTTTTCAATAATTTATCAAGATTCGAGAGCACAGATTTCCTTTGGGAAATATTAGTTCTTAGGTTTACAAAGTGCCTCAGTTGTAAATACCCATAAAAATGACAATTTGGTAGGTCGTATTTATTCTTAGGCGGGTCAAAGGACATTAGCGTATTCCTGCTATATAAATCTGTCGAGTACAGAATTTCTTTATGCTCCCAAATCACAAAAGCGCCTCGTACAGTCAAGGAGAAAATGTCACATTATTGCCAATCAAGGACAACAAGCAAGCATATCGATCTCTACCCAATAACTTTTGCCCCGCTCGCTAAGTTTTTATCACCGAAACTGGACACATCAAGGGATTGGATTTAATATATACATATAGTGCTGATTTATTGTAGGAGGAGAAATACAGTCTGGCCTTACTTCTAGCTCAATATTTTAACACTTATTTTATTCCTTGCATGGAAGCTTGTAATGACTTTTCCTACAAAGTGTATAACTTTCACATATCCCTGGATGTGCACAAATCTTCAGCTCACAGATACATTGACTGTTACAGGTGTACGTGCATCCTGCATTTGATGGTCTTCCAGTCTTGACTCCTGATTTTAAGAGCTGATGTATGTGGAAGTCTATAGCAAGGCTGCTGTTTCAGAGTGGCATAGCTAAAGATAAGCTAGGGGAGAGGGGAGAGGAAATTAGAGGGAATATAGGAACAAAAGGTCTGGGTGCCGCTTGCTGAGCCTGGTCTGAAGATGCGTTGGCTTTCATCTCATTTGCGGAGCTGCATATGTAAACCCTTGTCTATCGGGGCTGCTTACAAGTCACAGACACTGGAATGCAGCAGAGGGCTAGCATCATCCTTCCTGATTTCTTTTATTGGTAACACTTCATATTTTGGGGCAATTTTTTGTTGATAACTGCAGATCACAGCAGAGAATTTGGCCTGCTCCTCAAACACAGCATTTTTGAATTCTGTGTGCAGTGAGAACCATGGCTTATGGTAGAGGTGTGATGAATGAATTACTTCTTGGAAGGCAAATGCATCTATAAAACTGAAAGGAAAGATCTTCACCACAGAATTACAGAACGGTGGTGATTCGAAGGAGCATCACCTAGTCCAATCCCCCAGCCCAAAGCACAGTCATCTAGAACAGACTGCTCAGGATCTTGTCCAGACTGGTTTTGAATATCTGTGAGGATGGAGTTCCCACAACCTCTCTGAGTAACCTGTCCCAGCATCTCAGGTTAAGCTACTGAGTTAAAAGTACAGGCCGTGTAAGTCAGCAGGAGCAGATAACTGCTAATTTCCTTATGATAAATATATGAAACAAGTATCCTAGTGAGCAACTGGCTCTCTGTTAATGTGTAATTTTAAGTACTGAAGTCTCTTTTTACCTATCGGGGAAAAAAAGATGTGAGTTTTGTTTGCTCTTTGGCCTCTTTAAGAGCTGGCCACCCTTCTGTAGAAAAAAAAGATGCAGAAGTAATTGATGGATTTGCTGCTCATGCTCCTAATGCTGTGGAGTGACCCCACTCTGCCTTATTTCCCAATGGAGCGAGCAGAGGGAAAATACTGAGTTTCATTAGATGAGCCCTTCCTCAGACAGGCATTTTGTCAGGAGGTTATATTCAAGGATTTTATGTTTGTCAGGATGTTTCAAATGTCCAGTAATTCCATTTTTTTCTCAGCACATGAGTGAATGCTTTTTACTGTGCATATGTGCAATCTGACCCTTACTGGAAACACCCACTGCTCATGGTGGGCACACCCCCAGTACATCTGGGGCTCCTGTGCATGTGCCCTCCTGTGGATTTTCATATGCACAACAAATGGGGTGTTCCCCAAACATTTTGAATTTACTGTGCACATTCAGCCCATCTGTGTAACGCATATACCACAGGTCTAGTGAAGCTGTAAGGGTTTGACATGAGTGGGTTTTGACTTCTGGGGTCTGTGTCTCAACTGGAACATGTTTTCTTCACCAATGTGAATTCAAGCCAGAAGAGGGGAGAGAAAGAGAGTGAACAACGTGGAGCTGAGAGGAAAATATGACCCAGGGTATGCATTATCCATTTCCAGTGTTGGATGGAAATGTTGAGCTTTGCCGGTCACGTTCAAATCATCTCTCAGAATCTGGCCCAGAATGAGAAAGTTACAGCTTCTTCTGTGCCATTCTCACCTTCCCAGGTAAATAGAGAATGCTGCTGTTGCTAGAGCAGTGATGAATCGTGAGTTTCTTCCATCCAAAGAGCCTTTGGGCGTTTTCCCCTCCAAACATTCAACTTACTTGCAGGGCTGACAGAAAAGCTGTAGATTTTATTTTTATTTTTTTCCAAATATCCATTTGCCTTTCCATTTATCTACTTTGATCTAAAGTATAGAACCTGATGGATGCCCTAGGTAAATCAAACATTTTCTGTCTGCCAAAACGGTTTTGCAAATGCTTATTTCATGCCATTACCATTTTTCTGTTTCTAGCAGTAAATCAAAAAGTATCAGCCATTCATCCACTTTAAAAGTAATGCCTTTCCTTTGCATAATTACACATACCCAGTGGAGATCTGTATGCACAGTAAATCTATTCCTTTAAAAGGTTTCGCCTTAAGTACCACAGTGACATAAATTGGTGTAGTGCAAATTTATTTATTTAAAAGGTTTATTCTTTTAACTGATCGGGTAACTGTTAGGCTTCCATTGTTTGATTTGGGTGGGGAGGGCTTTTATTGATGCATCAGATTTAATTCTGCAGCAGATGTTTATGTAGAAAGGTCTCGCTCCTTACAGGACTTGTAGCAATTGATGTGTGTGTAATTTATTCTCATTACAGGTTTATTCTTAACTGGTGTTTGGGGAGTCTTCACTGTATCTCCAGTAGATCCTTGAGAATTAAATAGTTTAATGAATGTAATGAGCAAACCTGAAAGAAGTACAGGTAGAGAACTGTATGTATTTGGACATTACCTCTCTAAATTTGCAAAGAACAGAGTAAGAGTGAGTGAGCAATTGCCAGAAATAAATGTCTTCCAGTACTAAGTGCCCCAGACAGTATTTTGGCAAAGTAAAGATAAATGGATCTCTTCATCATTCTCGTATAGACTTGCTCATCTTTGTACGTTGTGCTTGTAGCTCTCAGGGGTGTCAAACCTGAAGTAGATAAACCCAGCTGGTGGAAGCCTGGGAGTGAAATGATGAATTTTTTAGCAGATCTAACTTTATTTTTAGGCTTTATAGAATTATCTTTCCCTTCCCTGTGAGTGAAATTGTAGAAAGTATCTTCAAAAAAAACAAACAAAAAACCACCAACAACCTATGGTGTGTTTTTAGAGAGTTGTATGCCCTGAATAGGAAGAAGTAGTACTGTTAACTGGTTTGTAATGGTTCTTGATAATTTTTAGGGCTGGGTTTGTGTGATGTAGTTGCCTGTGATAGAGGCTGGATTAGTAAGATGCAAAGATGCCTATTTGAATCTTGTGTCCTAGAATGTGCTCACGGGAGCTGCTAGCTGGGAGTAGTGGAGGCTGCACTTCAGCCTTCCTCGCTGGAACAGCCTCCTCTCTGTTCTGCAGTTGGGAACCAGAGAAGCCATCTTAAAGGGTGAGAGAGTATCTCAGCTCCCAAACTGACTCAATCTTTGTCTTCCCATGCTGTTTGCATCGATGCTAATCAATGTTAATTATGGTAGTGGGGCTTGTGATGTACTCATTATAAGAGCCATCCTATTTTTCTGTGCTTGCACAGTCTGTAACACAATAGAGCCCTGATTGGGGTTCCCTAGATGCTAGGAATAGTAATACAAATCGTTACAATAATGAGTACATGGTTCATGGTGTAAGGCTACCAAACTCTGTTCATACAGCCTGCTGAAAGCATCGCTTGATAATTCTGCTTGCTGTTACCACTAACTCTGGTATACTGGATATGTCTTGACAGTTGGGGCCTCAGCACGGTGAACCATTTAAGCTGTTGTTAGTGTTTAAATAGGTGCATGCTTTTAAACTTCCATTTGAGCCTGGGGCTGTTCGTGTAACCATGTATTTAAGTTGAGCACGTGCTTAAAAACTCTTCTGATTCAGCATGCTTACTGTGCTGAGTTCATTACCACTGCACCACCCCATGACTATACTGGGAGTTGGTGGGGTGCTGTGCCAGGATACGTTTCTTTCCTGGGCTGAAGGCTATAGGTACAAGAGTGGGAAGGTGTTTTCTCCCAGGAGCTGAGCAGCTGGTTGGGTGTAGGTTGTGGCAAAGGTTCCCAACTCCTTCAGGGGCTGGAAGTGGGTGGAAGCCGAG
Organism: Ceryle rudis; assembly: GCA_033439905.1. NCBI lineage: Eukaryota > Metazoa > Chordata > Aves > Coraciiformes > Cerylidae > Ceryle > Ceryle rudis. The sequence continues at coordinate 28,961 of JAAGNO010006989.1, forward strand.
AGCTGGGAGCTCTTTCCTTCCTCCAGAGGCTGTGGTCTGCTTCCTGGTGTTAACTCCATGCTGGGCATCCTTGTACTGATTGCTAATACCTCACAGGTATGGTTTCTTGTGATGAAATAGGTTCAGTTCTAGTGTTATCCTTACTGGGAATTCAGCACCATTGTTTATATGTACTAATAGTAGTGAAGCAAAACTTCACTAAGCAAAGTCCAGGAAAGGAAATGCCTTTCTATCCAGTATGGGAAGTGCGTTGAATCCCATGGTTTATAGAACAAAAAACAGCCTTAGAAATTGAGACTACAGGATATTCTTCTGTGAAAAGAGTATGAGTTCATCTGGTTTGCAATCTGTAACGCTGGACACCTTTTACGCCAGATGATGAGGAAAAGCAGACCAGAGTTGTGTGAGAAGAGGGGCATGTACTTGTTGCATTCCCTTTCAGGCTGGAGAGCACACTCGGATGGAAATAAAGCCTTGTGGAGGAAACCTGCAGGCAGTCTTCACAGGTCAGAAGCCCTGGTCCTATGGCCAGAGCATTAACATTTATGCTAGATACTAATTTCTCCTTTTACAGATAGTTAGGTCACTTGCTTTTTTCAGACGATGGTACCTATATTTAGTTTTCAGTGGCCATCAGGCCCTATGTGATCCTGCAGAGGGATGTGCACCTACCTAACTTTCTAGGCTACCTTGCACTCACTTTTGTCTGGATTAGGATCTGTATTTCAATCCTATATTTTCTTTTTAATTCTCTGAATGCACAGAATGGTGAGGGCTCTGAATTGGATGCTGTTGACTCCCCCAACAGGGTGAGAGGAGACAACAGGTTTGAAAAGGACTCTCAGAAAGATGTTTAATTATGTAGTCAGGGAAGGAGGCAAGTGTTTATCAGAGGTGAAATCAAATTCGTGATGTGTGGATAACAGTGAATAAAAGCAAAAACATTGTGAACATCAGAGAAAAGTAGCGTAGGCCTTGTAAGTTGAAGTTAGATCTTGTGAATTCTCAGAGAAACAAAGAATTCATCAGCGAGATGCCAGTTAAGTGTCCTAACCCTCCCAGTGTGTGAAAGCCGTACCAAGTGTACGCTGCAGATGCTGCTGAGCACTCAAGCAGCTGGTGCAAGTTCAGTGTGCTTGCAGTGTTGTTGTCATTGGCTCTTCAGCAGGCACAGTGAACAAACTACTAAGCTAGCCCAGAAAAAGCAGCTTTGCCCAGTGAATGCTGCACGCCAGCAGACAAGCAGTGCTGAGGCTATTCTTGTTTTCACAGAGAGCGGTGAAGCCCTGACAAGTGCAAGGCAGCATATACCAGCACCCTTGACCAGCTTGCAGCTCCCACTTGGCCCAAGTGAAAGATCCAGACCTGTTTCTTTGCTACATCTACAGACCATTAGTTTTCTGCGTGAGCAAAGCTAAAGGTGGGGCCCCCCTTTCTGGCTGCCACGCATGAGAAATATCTAATATTTTGAGGAGAGACAAGTTTCCTCTCAGACCTCTGCATTTCACTTTTGTCAGGTAATCCAAAGCATAATGGAAATGAGCATTTTGTTTTATGTAAATAAAACCAAAAAAGTTTTCAATAATTTATGGTATTTATTTAAATGACATGCAAATTACTTTGTGAAACTTAGGGGGAAAGCAGCACAACTGAAACAGCACAATTGTTTCCAAGAACATTCATTTCAAATCCACATACAGTATTTCATTCATGCTTAATTATTTCCCCAATGCTAGTCTAAGCATTACTAGTTTCCTTTGTCTTTTTGCTTTTGCATGCAATGTGATTAGCAAAACTGCTTGTGCTCTACCAACTCCTGCACGTATGGGGTTTAGCCTCATTGTTCAAGGGGTGGAGCAACAAGTAATACGAACACTCACACTGCCAAATTTGGCACACGTGAGCCCTCCAAAGTATACAGATATCACCCCTTGCATTTAAATCCCTGTCCATATTTTGCATTGCTACCATAATGGCAACTCCATTGTCTGGGCGTATTATTTGAAGCAGCTTTTCTGCCATTGTTTGTGCACTGTAATCCTTGAGGTTTCTGTAGTTATCATGAGCAGCTTACTTGAAAGAAAACACTTAGCTCTCACAGATCACTCTCCCCGAACCTGCTGGCAAAGGAACGGGCCATGACTAAAGCATGAGACCTGTGATCTTTCTGAAGAAAATCTCTTCAGTAGAGTTTATAATTTGTTGCTTTCATGAGGCTCTGTTCTCAGGGCTTGGACTCAGTGTTACCTTTTGTCCCCCATGGATTTTCCTATGAAGCATGATGGGAATGTAGGCTGAAAAGAAGACTAGTAATGTTGGCTGGGGAGATGTACCCTAACAACATTTTGCACACATTTCAAATACTGGCAAAGGGAGACATCTACTGTTTGACAGAAATGAAGGACAGTTGTTTATTTGAACTGCAGCAAAATCTTAGCCTTTTATTCTTCCGTGGTATAGAGATTGGCACATCCTGCTGTGAGTCTTTTCAAGAGACTTTTGAGAACTTAATGCTTGTCTACTTAGAGCAGAATGAAAGATTCCCCTGGAAGTTGTTATAGAGGAGGGGCTGCTCAGTGTTCTCCCTTTCTAGTGTTCAGTCATCTGCTCGGTCAACGCCCTCTGCTCCAGTGGCAGTTGTGTCTCATGGTTGTGCATATGCACACTGTTGTAGGTGAAGCCATTTGGCATTAGCTGTTCTTTGTAAATTATGCCTATTTCCTGTTTTGAATGTACATCATCTTACTCCTGAGACAGTAAGTTATGACATTTTTAAGACAGTGGTTCCCAGACCAAGGTCTGTAGCAAGCCAGCAACGGGCTTCTTTGTAGTTTGCAAAGAATTTATAATTCTTTTTGTTTCCAAAGCCTAGATCACATTATAGGACATATAAGTATGGTATAAACACTGCCCAGCTCTTCATTTAGCTTAGCAGTAGGCATTTAGACAACCCGGTTGTAGCTGCATCAGCATTATTATCCCCAAATGGGGATCACACCCTGGTGAGCTCACGTGAAGCAGAGAGGTGGCTGGGGAGGCAATATTAAAATATAGCATGCTAAACTCTGTAGGTCTGAAACTCCCATTGGAGTATATGCAGTGACTTCTGGAAGCTTTGAATCTGGGCCATCGTTGCAGAGAGCAATTCAAATTCATCTTTCCATCTTGCCTCCAAACTATCACATGAGAGAAGAAACTCAGGCAATGCAGTCTGTACAAGCTGGCCTCTTCCCTTCCACCGTACCGCCCAGCTGCCCACAAGCTCCCCTCTTGCCTGCCACATTGTCAGAACTCAGACCTGAGAAGGCTGAAGAGAAGTGTTGTGTGTTCCCAGAACAGGAAACTTAGGCTAACAGCCTTTAAAAAATTGGGCTCTCATTCAGCACCCGTGAAGTCAGTGTAAGGTTGGAAGTGGTCAGCCAAGGACCCTTAACCCGGAAGGGACTTGAGGCTGGGACTTCAGTGGAGGAAATGGTTGTAGGAGACTGTCTCTTAGCTCCTCTCTGGAAACCTTGAAGGTATTTGTGTAGCTACATTTTAAACAGGTTTTTATCTCCACTTCAGTGTGCGTACATTCTATAACACAGAAACATATAAACTCATTTCAGGACACTGACTTTTACATGTGGATTTGCTACACCTTTTTCTGAAAAGATCACAAAATGTGAAAGTGTGGTGGTTTGACCTTGGCTGGATGCCAGCTAGCCACCAAGCTGCTCTATTGCGGCCCCCCCCCCCCCCCCCCCCTTCGCTCCCCCATGGCCCGGGGGGGAAGAAAAAGTTCAAAACCCGTGTCTAAACGCAAAACACGC
>JAAGNO010006990.1:0-32446 GCA_033439905.1 Ceryle rudis
TAATTTGCTGCAAGTCTGCATACTGTATTTGCAGCAAAGAGAAAGGATCTGCAAGTGAACAGGTAATCTCAAGTGCATGGAGCATATACAGGTACGTGTGTTTCCATACAGGTTATCTCAATCTTAACATCGCTGTATTTTATGCCCCTGGGAGAATATGTAGATGTACGTATTTAGATATAGTAAAGAGAAATAAAAGCTCCAGAACTCATCAGTTTCTTCCGTAACTATGGAGGGATTATAATGGACTGACTCAACCTTCCTCATTTTAGCAAGATAAAGACTGCATTGTCGTGGGTCTACATGGGTATATCTGCAAGTGTGTGTAGACCTCCGCAGTGCTGGGGGGGGTTGGGTTTTTGAAAAATAAATTCTTTACCGAACTCTAAAAGGAAAGTAAACATGTAGCCCAGTAGGTATGCCTGCATAGACATCACCGAGCCCAATTCCAGCAAACCACTGCTTAGAGCCAGCTCAAGAGTTGCTCATCTCTGCTATATAAAAGGTCCCTGATTAAACTTGTTCCAAGAAAATGACCATACTCAGATTTAGAGACACAGTTTGCACTGAAACAAATGCACAACCCCTTGCTTTTAAAAGATAAGTAAGGAATTGGGGGTGCATTTTTTTTATCTCAAAACCTACACCTTTTACTTAATATTAGAATTTAATATTAGAACACCGTAATTATTTTTTTCAGTTCATAATGTTTCTTCACCTACACCAGTGAAAACAGATGCAGACTATTTATGGCAAGAAAAAAAAAGCGAACAGCACTAGAAAGACCATCATTTTTTTATAATTCAGCTCAACTCTTAGAAAATCTTTTGTGACTGGATCCCTAACGTAATGCAAATGGCAATCTTTCAGATGAAAACAAATCAGTGCACACCCTCAGAATGCATTAATATCATTTGAAAATGCCCTCTCCAAATCTGCTTCACAGTATTTTACCAAATAAATACAGCAACAGAACCCAACTCCAGAATATTTAAGTTCAATAGACATGTTTGTCTGTTTTAGATATATTTAGATATGTTTGCAGCAGAGACATTCTAGTGTTAAGTATTTAACCTTATGTGAAGACTGGGCCTGCTGCCTACAAACACAGCACAAATACATGCAAGTTTAGGAATTGGAACTCACACCACAAAACTACAGCTCTGACTACTGTATAAAAGCAGGTAGTAAAAGCTTAATTACCAGTAGCATTATGCTGTCTATATTGTTAAATGTGAGCTCTGTAATTAAGATGTAAATTCACTTTTAAGCAGTGAATTAAAAAGCTCTGAAATGTAGAGCACAATCCAAGTGCTCTGTAGAAACAGAGACAAAACCCCAATTTTTCATCAATTTTTTAAATGAGGGCATTTAATCATGTTACTGTATTAGAATATCCTCTTTAAGTGACCATTTGATAAATGTGGATTTTGAAATCAAATCGTAACTTGCAGAGGACACACTTCTATATATATAAATATCTGTATTGTTATATAAACCCAAAATACAGTTCTTACAAACTGATTTACATATGCACACTGGCAAACCATGAAAATGCGTTGCTTGTACCGAGTGTCTCTTGGAGAGTCTGTTTGTAGATTTATACCCCAAATCGTTATTTTTCAGTATTTTAATGCTAAAATGCCTTCAAATCTTTTAATGAGTATGTGTTTTCTTACTTAATCACCCAAAATTAATCCCTATACATGAGTAATTTGACAAGGTGTCACTTTTCTGTATTAAGTTCCCTGGAATACACTCTCCTTAAAATAAGACAGCTAATCTATTTTGAAAGTAAGCAAAGCACAGGTTAGTTTGATTTCTACTTCATTATCTCCTAAGATTATATATTTCTATTCATATGCTGAAACACGATCGTCTCTTTCATTCCATCCTGGTCTTTTTTTCCAGTAAGGCCCCCTTTTCATGTTCACACCGTTTCCACATTACCTTGCTGGCTTGTCACCCCCGCCCTCCTCTACACAAATAATACATTTTTCCTCTCGCCCCGTGAACCATCACTACCTTTATATCAACCATCTTTTGTCCAAGCAAGCAGCTCTCTTCCCTGCTAGTGCTGCTTCTTGGAGAACTGTACTTTGCATGTTGATAAACAAAGCAGTTGGCATCTTCCCCCAGGGACCTGAAAGTGTCACCTCCACCAGACTGGGGCCTGGAATTCCAACTACATTCTTGAACTTGGGTTTCACGGTTAGTGATCAGTTGGGGGGGGAGATAAGGAAGAGATTACAGCAGCAAATAAATTTGGGCTAAACATAGCTTCATTTTATGAAGCTTTTCTGTAGAAATAAATAATTGTAGGGGAAAGATAAAAAGCAAAACGGTTTACTCTTTACTGAAACAGTTTACTGAATTTTATCAGGGGATATAGAATAAGAACATGCATGCAAACACGTATCTGCACTAACTTATCAAAACATACAGTGCAAAATCTTACCACAAGGAGTCTATACAAAACAGTAGTAATGGACTCAGAGAGGGGAAGGAAAACATCATTACGAGTGCCTGTACCAGTCAAGGGGCATTACTGAGCAGCACCTACATTTCTATGTCTCTCTGTGCATGTATTTTTTCCTGTGTGGTGAGCAGTACATCTTTAAGCATCTTCACATTTAAATACTATAGACATTTCAAGGCATCCAAACAGCCAGATGTGTAAAACACAACTACCTCAAGGCAACTGATGAAGTAAGATTCGGTGGCACTTCACAGAAGCCGCACAGTGCATTGTGTCAAATATGTATTTACCAAAAGGAGCAACAAGCTCAAGCCATGTGGGAAGGATCAAGAATATGAAAGAATTTATTTGATAACAAGTTGCTTTAGATAGATACTTGCCATACACCATGGCACCTTATTCAAAGTCTAGCTGGAAAATATAATCTTGTTAAGGGTTTGAAATAAATATTGAAGTATCATCAAATACATGATTTTCTCTTTATTCACAGCCACTAATTAAAGAAATGCAATTCGGATGTGCTACACTACAGTGAGATCAACATTAGAACAGTATTGTCGCTGTCTACCACTCTTTTGACTTTCATGCTTCTCACTGGAAGTCTCTTGGTGCATCCCTGGATGTACAGCTAATGAGTTTAAACAAAACAAAACAAAAACCCCAAATGCTACAAAAGTTCGAAATTCTGCTCACCTCTTTGTACATGGACAAACTGTAGCAGGTTATTACCTTAACGCCATCTGCTACTTCAATCCATATTTAGCGTTAATTACACCTTGGTTTGATCTTAGGGAAAAAAAGCTCACATAACACAATCTAAAAATGCTCCTCAGAACTTTTCCACAGTGTGTTCGCAAATACACAGAGCAAGGCTTTTAGCTTTTCCTGCTACACTCAGTTCCAGCAACATTAAAAATGTCTCTGTGAAATGACAGCAATTGCCTTACCATGTTACTGAACTACATTCAATTCATCTCGTCTCAAATAAATACTCCATATTTTCTCCTCGTTTTATTTTCAAGGGCATGGGTATTTAAATGACTGCCTTCACTGATACAGAATAGGAACTGTTCGCGTTGCTATACATGAAAATTATTCTCTTGACGAAACACCTTTTCCAAAGCCTCTGACAAAGAGAAAATAAAAGAAAAAGAAAGGGAGCTGCACGCACACTGCCTGTCACCCACCAAAAAAGGTCTTCTCCCTAAAGATAATTCAGGCATGCACACTTCAATATGGATATGTCACTATTACCCCAAGCTCTTTTTTTAGTGCAAGTTTCTTCAGAGTATCTGAAGTGCATTACTGCCTTAGACAGCCAAGGATAAGATGACTGAGGGAATTCAGTTGCTCTGTTTAATTAATACAGGATTATTTCACTTTCATTTTGTGAAGCTAATAATATGACTGGTGGAATGTCAGTAAAAATTAAATCATAAACTAGTGCAGTACCAAAGGGAAAACTTACTTTAGTTATGGAGTATTCCCAGCAGAAATCTTGAAAATCTTATACATATTTACACTGATAAAATACCACATGTACTTCATGGGATACTGCAAGCTTTCTACAATCCTTGTAGCATGTATTTACAGAGCAAGAGTTAACATTTTGAGATTATACATTAATAAATGAGTTGCAGTTATATTGTTTCTTGAATGTTAAGCACCACATACTAAACAGGAACACGTTCAAGGTCAATGTCCTATTTTAGACCTTTTCAGCAGCTGTGATATTATGATAATCATACTCAAAATATTCCTATAGAAAGAGTAAATTAGCCCTTTTCACCAGAAGGATTATTACGATAAACAACAAATCCAAAAGAGAAAAAAAATCAGATTTGTCTTCCACCCCAGTGCAGTAGCTGTCCCTTACTGTGATGGCTGATGGCTTTTCTGTCCAGGAATGAAGACAATCCACATTATTCTGCACTTACATTGCATTTTGGTTAAGTTAGTTTTTTGGTGGGTGTTTGGTTTTTTGGTTTGGGGTTTGTTTGTTGGGGTTTTTTTTTTGGAGGTATCATCTATGTAAAAATATCTTCCTTAAAAAGCACTTGTGCTTTCTGTTAGAACCCAAATGCTCCAGTTGACAACCCATTCTATCACCTATACTGCAGTGAAATGTAATATCCCACTAAACCAGAAGGGAAAGAAGAAAACTTAGCATCAGCAGCTATTCCTAAGCAAGATTAGGGGTTTAGCTCCATCTAATTGAGGGATGAGATGGGTCCCTCAATGGGTCTTTTCCCACTCTCCCACCAGCCCTTCTACCTGACTGCAAGCTCAAAGCACTAAAAATAGAAGAAGAAGAATATGGAGCGTAAATATTTCCCCAGTGAAAACACCAATAATCTTTACTGTGAGCTGACATAAATTGCTTGTTACACTGCCCTAGGATATCATGCCTTGAAGCGAGAGCGCGCGCACACACACACAGAGCCACCAACCATCCTCAAAGCTTTTGTAACGGGTATTTGTGCTTGTGCACGTGCATGTCACAGAGGCTCCTACGACATCTGACGGGGAGCCCATACACCTGCTGTACAAAACACCTCCTCTCCAGCCTGCCTTCCCCCCTCCCACCTTGACTGTCCCAGCCCATCTTCCATCATTCTTCTTTCTTTTTCTCCCTTGCTCCCCCTCCACTCCCTTCGCTCTGGCATTTTTATTATTAATGTTATTGCTATTATTACTGTCCAAGCATAAGCTGATCCACAGGGGAGCTTGTGTAATTTAACCCCTCAAGCACTAAATTCCTTCACATGTGCCAAAGACACAGGTTTGTTGTTGCCTCCAGCAATATCCCAGTAAGACGAGTGATGGCGATGTCATATCATCACACAGCGACTTAATCTATTGCGACACCCAGGGAACGGGTAACTGAAGAAATATACAGAACATGCTCCCTGACTGAATACAAAATGTTATCCCCTTTACCAACAAACTCAAGTCGCATGAAACGAAGTGAAACAAATTTTGCCCCCTTACGGCTCACCATTTCCACGACTCCGCTTTCTCCAATCCTACCGCTGCATTAGTTGTTCCACTGTACATCTAGCTATACAGCACTTTCTTCAATATTTTTGTTCTTCCTCCTTTGTTCTTCTTGTGTTCTCTGATGAACAACCAGATCATGTTGAGCTGCCAGCTAACATAGCCTCAGAAATCTTTCACCCATACACTAGATGACTGGAACCATCGCATCAGGGTGATCTCTACATGCTGCCTTTATGTTGTCCAACATCTAAAGCATGCTTTTTAAAAAGCAAACAATACATTAAAGGGGTTGCACTTTTTAAAGGTACAAGGAACTCTAAATTAAACACTGTTTAGCTGTAATAAATACCAACAAGTGGGAAAGCATCTATTTTAAGTATTGAAAACCAAAAAAAATTATCTTGCTTGCCAAGCAGGGACTTTCCACATGGATGTCCTACTTTTGTTATCCATAAGGAAGAATTCAATGTAATATAGAAGTATATAACTGTTCTCTCCAAGATCAAAATGAGATTCTTTATCTTCTAGTATTTCACTGACCCAGGAAGCAGAAATTTGGCACAGAATTAATACTTGAAGCAAATTAGACTATCGAAATGTCCTCTGCTCAGGATAACCTGACTCTGCTGGTGAGTCAATGCTTCACCATGGGAAATTAACAGCTCTGAAAAAGTCAGAAAGAGCCGGTAACAAAGGTTGAGCTCACATGCTCAAGAGTAAACAAATCCTCCCTCCCCATAAGGTACTAGCTACCCTTAACTCATCTCTAGACACCCCAGATCTAAAGCAGGTAGAGACTTCTGTAATGAAGGCCACTGAAATCTGTCCCTGTGGTAACAGAATTCTAGTCTGTCTTTCTGTATACATGCCTTCGCTTAAATGCATGTGTCAGGTGACTAAGCCCTTAATATTGTCAACTTTCTATAGAGGCATATGTAGTCTGCAGGTCAAATGTCTTCTTGGACACACAAGTATGCATATAAACCAAGCACAGGAAGATGCTAAACACATTTTGTACTTTTCCCAAATCATTAATACAAAGAGACATAAAATAAAGGTTTTCATGGATATACAGTTCCAAGATGAGCAACTATGGTTCCAGCAGTTCCAAAGAAATGAGGAATTCACCACCAATTGCTCTTTTCTCAGGCCCTACAGCTTCATTCACCTGAAAGTCAAAGATCTGATGGTCCTAAAGGAAGCCTTTACCAGGGTGCACCAAGCTGCTGTTCATGACCCCTATATTCATTTCCCACTTAGTGGTGGGTGGAAGGTCTAGAATACCAGTCAAAAATAAGTTGGTATACACCAATACATTGCAACAATCCTGCTATCTCTAGCAGACTTGTACACTGACATTTAATGGGATCATATCAGCATATTTAATACAATACACAATAGCACAATAACAAAAATGCCCATGTTACATTATTAAAAAAAAATGCTTTTTTTTTTCCTAACTGCATTAGTAAATATGATTAAATGAGACAATGTAATTGTAACGACATCCTTCGGCAGCTAAAGCCTTCTATTATCACCTATGTTTCTGTCCCATAGCAGCTTCACTCCTATTGACCAGACAGTTAGCCCTATTCAATTATTCGATCTCACATCAATAGATTTAGCTCCATGTATAATGGTTAAGGTGTAAACGTTATGCATATGGTCTTTCAGTTTAATTCATGTACTTGCAAATTTGGATTAATATTCTGACTTCCTTTTAAAGAAACATGAAAATCTAAGTTTTCATATTAGCTTTTTTTTTTAACTCCCACCAGTTCTGCCTTCATTTCAGGTGTTACATTTCCAGAAATCAAGCTTAACTTGCCTATGCCAAAAATTGTCTTTCTACAGACAAAAAAGGAAAAGTGAGAATGGTAATTATTTGATTCAAGTATGCTGAATAAAGCAATAAAATAGCAGTATGACTTTTAAGCAGATCCAGTCAATATTTTCCTGCTGAAGCACTCACTCAAGGTGTGAATTGATCCAGAAAGTACAGCCTTCAGACTTACTGCGCTTCTGACACTTGTATCACAAACAATTTAGTTCAATTACCGTAGATGCGCGCATGTGTGTGCCTAGACCTACACAAACACACACATAAATATATTATAGGCTCTTGGTTATCCACACACACACAAAAATAATCTATTATTTACACACAAAAAATAAGTAGTAAAACAGTAAGCTGAACCAACACATGTATGCAGAAGTGAGTGTCTCCATCTTTCATTCTAGTTAGAAGCAACTTTTATAATTTTGTTCCTCCAAAGTCCCCACTTTCCTGCTTAAGGAGCTTCCAGGTGAGCTGATTTGAAAGCACAAGAAGTTACAGTGTGTTACAGGCCTCACTTCTCACCTCAGAGCCAGATTTTGCATTCCCTTCTCAGACAAATGCTTGTTAACTTGAGTAACGCTCCCCACCCCCCAATAAAGCACTGTAGAACGGATTCCTGATTACCTGCTTCCTGAAAGCACATCCATTTTTGTACATCTAGAAAACAGATCTAATACTAGCCCTATAATACAGTATCTTTACTGACCAGATAACCCAGAAGAAAACAGTTATGACTTATCTGAGCCTGAGTTCAAACAATACTACCCAATGGAATACTGATTTCCTAGGGAACACCCTTGCTGTTACCTGCCTTGAACCTGTCCAAGACTATGTTCAAATCAGCTAAAGTTTACAAGCATGAGGATGGCAGCAGGGAGCTGTTATAAGAAGAAAATCTAAAGCAATTTCTGCATTCAACCATTACAATGTGACAGTTAAAAGGCTGGCAAGAATTTCTCTAGTATTGTCAGGGAAACACAGGCTTAAAAAAAAATCAGAAAGGCTTTTAGAAATAAAATATCAATTGAAAAAGTTGTAGGCTCAGTCTTCCTACTGACCTGTTTACTCCAACTTAAGATGATCTGCTCCTAAGGCATTAACATAAACTGCTCAAGACTTATTAGAAGCTGTATCTGTATTCTTTAGCACTGTTTGCTTTTGGTACACATATTTTCAGAATGCTAACGGTCTTTATTCAATAATAAATTTGGCAGAAAAACAAGAATCACTTCTCTTTTAATGTTATTTTTCTAAATAAATTCCCTAAACCTGATTGAGTTATATCATTGAATCATGCTTTGGAAGATTCAACTCAAGTGTTTCTGAATAAAGTGAAGCACTTAAGCAAATCAGACTTTTATTCTTCATCCACTGAGAAGCCTGAGATTTAAGATGAAAGAGCTGGGCTGCCTTTCTCTTCCCTTATCCTGCAAGGTCCCTTCATTTTCCCTGTTTTCCCAGTAGATTTACTTGTAAATCTGGTGACAGCCACATTTGAAGTCCCGAGGTCTGACTCCTGACCTCAGTTATGTTAGTGCTTCCCTGCAGAAGAAGTACCCCCTGGATCACTGACTTGCTATTATTCTATGGTTAATAGACCTGACCTGTGCAATATTTTTTTTATCTGGCTACAGTCCTATCTCTAAATTCTCTATTTTGAATGAATACCGATTTTGTGACATGAAGTCTGCTATATAATGAAATGCAAACAATGAAAAGGCTAAATCAGTTTACAAAAAATCTATTTGTCAAACAGTGTGGAGATGCTCCCAATTTAGTCTGGGCAGTGCATGCAGCTCTTGATAAGGGAGTTAAAACCCAGCCGTTCCACTGCATAAAAATAAAAGCATCTGCAAGAGACGTACATTTTCTTTTGGAGAATCTTCCCTATAACCTGTAGCTAATTAAATAATTAAATAAATAAATCAATCACCCTCCCTTGGATTCTGCAGGAATTTTCCAACAGCCAGGAGCACTGCTATAGTAGGTAACAGCAAACGCCTCCCCAGCGCAGTCCCCTTATGTCACATTTGCATTTCTATTCAGCTACGTTGCCTGACAATGAAGTAAATGGGTCTGCCTTATCTGAACAATTCCGGACAACAGAGATTTCTAAGCCGTACAAAGGAACGAGTTTAACATTCAGCACTCAACACCTCCCGGTGCACCCCCCTCCCAAGCCCTGGGGGGGAAAGGCGGTCACACAAACACCTGTCCCACACCAAACCCCGAAACCCCCACGTGGCAGCCGAAAAGGAATCGCTGGAATCATTGTTAAAAGAATAACAGTAACATAAAATAAAAACCTATCCAGAGTTTTAAGGAGCTTGCCACCTTCGGAGAAGAAAACAGTCCCAACCCTCAAGATTTTGAGGCTTTGTTTGGACCGTAACAGAGAGAAGTGAAGGAGTGTCCCCGGAATGTAAAAGTGGATAATATCTAGTCAACCATTTGTGCCTCCCCGCTGTCCCTTTCAGGCCGGTATTTAATACAGCAGATGAAATCTAGAGATCCTTTTATCAGGGAAATTTCCTATCACCCTAGTTTTCACTAGAAAACCTTTAGCAGCTAGGCTGGCTAACTCATGCCATTTCATTGCAGTATGAGAAAATTTCTGGCTAATTCCTTCAAAATTAATATCGTCTTATTTAAAAGATAGAAATGACACCAAAAAATCTGCACAAGCTGAAACCTCCAGATCAAACTTGTGTTATGACAGGACTTAAGCCAGTTATAATACAGGCTAGGGCTTTAAACAGCAAGAAAAAAATTATAGTGACACAGTTCTATAGACAATTGGGCTTTAGTCTGCTTTCTGTGATATACATATATATGTACACATCTTTTTGGCCCTCTCCCCGCTCTCAAATGCTTAGGGTAATAAAACAGGCTTCGTGCACACAATCCGGAAAGTTTGTTGTGGAGGGGGTTATCTACATGTTTATTTGTATATACAAAAGTAATCTGGGCTAGCAAGCATAAGGGGGGGGGGGGGTAGGAGGGTGTCTGTCTTTTTGTCCTACTTCGTATATCCTAAAGCACAAGGTAAGTTTTACACAGCATACTGAATTTTACATTGCTAGCTTTTACTTTAATTGTCCTGAACTTCCAGGTAAGGTTATTCTTTGCTGTTGAACAAATGCTGAATTTCTCCCTAGAGGTGGTTGCAATGAGTAGTGATTCTCTATCTTTTTTTCACTCACACTTTTGAAGATTTATAGGCATGAATATCATCATGTTAACATAAAATGATATTATTATTGCCAAAAACCAAGGCAGTGAGGCACAGAGACAGTGAGGAATGCAGAGAGCTTACCTGGATTCAAAGGAAACACAAAGCTCCTTAGAAGCAGCCCACTGTTTTTAATTTTACTAATACTGATATTTCAAAAGCTGCTCTCTGTTGTTGCCTTTGCATGAGTTAAAGCAAGAGACTACAGTACATTCTTCCTCTTCAAGTGCTAGTAAGAGAACAACCAACCTCAATTATCCTTCGCACTGAAAATGGCTTTACTGATGAGGAGATAGGAAACTACCAATTGTCCTGGTATCATACCTGCTAAAGCATTGCAGACCCCTCAAATCCTGTCAAGGTGGCAGACCACTTTTACCCTCAACTGCGCATGCCTACAGACAAACTTCGTACCATGCATGTGCATATGGTGTACTGCTTAGCAAAATTTAGTCCTTAAATTTGCTATGTTAAAAATAAAATATAAAACTAAATTAAATAATTGCTACTACCATGTCAATATTTTTAAAACCTTTTTTCTAGACTGTCATGTTAGAGATGAGATCATATACAACTATGCTGTTGGAACTGCTTGTGTCTGTTGATTTATTAAAAAAAAAAACGAAACACCTCATGCGGATGGACGAGAGAGATGGTAGCTGGACAGTTAAGAAGGAAAGTAACCAAGGAAAACATCTTCTACAGATTGGTCCCAGGTTTGCTCAAATGACAAGTCCGGTCATCTAATAGACTTACGTAGCTATCCAAATGAGAGCAAGCCCTTGCACCTCTGCCCCCTTGTACACATGCAAGGACAGAAGTTTGTAGAATACACCTTGCTGACTGCATACATAGTTTATGCCTATGTATTGCATTTTGAAGATACCTAGCATAATGGTTTCTACAAGCCTGTCCCTTCTGGAGTAGAGTAAGCAACACAGCTGACCCAGAAGGATTAGATGAGAAATTCAACTAATTAATGAGCCCTGAAGGCAAAACATCATTTCTTCTGCTCTTTAGGGCATTTACAAGGTCAGCTGCTTGTTGGGTATTTTTCCCCAGCATCAGGTCGGACTCACTCATCTGTCAACATACACAGAATTCGTGAGACAATAGTGGCTACGTAAAATCCAGTTGCCCCCACTATCAAGCCAAACAACTTGGTATATTTTGTGTCATTTCCACAGTAAGGGAAGTACTACTGTTCAGGCCAATTCAGCTTTATCAAAATACCCTTCTGTAATGTTACTTTGCTCTCCCATGGACAACAGTTTCGAATTATGAACACAACATTTCCCATTTAAGAAAATATTCTGTAACACAACTTCAAACATTCTGGAACACAGCTCCATTCCCCCATCCTGCTCTGCTGTCTTTCTGATGAACACTCTTCTGATCATCACATGGCACAGTTTTCTTCCATCTGCCAGGGAAGTCTCCCCAAGAAGTATACCAACTTCAAGGAATGAGGAATATGAATAGGAGACATATTCAGATAGAATTCAGAAAAATTATCAGGCTCACCTCATCTGTTACTATCCAATGGCCTCTTTGGTAATAAACTTGTCCAACCTCCCATCTGCTCTTCTTGCTGGCCTCCTGCCACTTCAGCCTCAGTCCTTTCCTGTCTTCAAGATGTCATTCAACTTCACTTGCTCCCCTACCCATTTGTTTCTCTTTCCAAGTGAGATCAAGCATACATCTTTCTATGTCTCTCGCTCCAGCCTTTAACTTCTGCTCCATCTTTTTAGTAAGTGTCTATGTTTCTGCTCCATTTATCATAGTTGGCAGTATGCACTATGCAGGTGTCAAGGAAACCAAGAGAGAGTTCACTATTCATGATACTGCCTTTTCAGCCGCCTTGTGGCTTGCCATTGAGTGTCAGCTCCTTAACACTAAGCTGTATGTTGAGAAGAATGTGTATCATTTAAAGACAAATTACTTTAAGCCAATACAAGGGCACATAAAGAAACAAGGCTGCTTTAAACTTTTTCAATCTCATTCTGATCTCTTCCTAGATTACTTCTCTTTTTATTTCCTCATTACCTCAGTTTTTCAGCATTTTTCCTTACTGCCTAAAAGTAAACATACAAGATGTTGCACAATGTGGGACATAACATGCACACAGAACTCTTGTAAATGTGAAAATCTAACGCTTACCTCTATTAAGTGCTTCCTTTTCACATCAATACAGACTCGTGTTTCACTAAATGTAATCCAGCTCAGAAAAATAAATGTTTTGGACTCAGCAGAACAGCTCTCTAACTCAGAAGTATCTATTTGTCTTTCTGCAAAGACTGAGAGCAAAACTCCACCCATCCCCTCCACCATCTTGAGCAGGCAGGAGGCACAGCCTCCCCTGACACTGAGCACAAGAGACCTGTGTGCCTGCAATCAGTCCAGACCGTGTGAGTGTTGTCTTTAAGGACAACACTCAATTCCACAAACATACAATGAACGGCAAGCCACGTTCATATCCTGGAAAACCGGTTTAATTCACCGTCACACCTGAGAGACATTTCCCTATACATGCAATACTTCAACACAATACAGGCAATTAAAAGCAACTGCAGTATTAAATGCTGAAGTCCAATTGCAGCTATTTCTTTAGAATTGGACATAGAGGGGACTTGGGAGTAGGGTTTTTTTTTGTTTGTTTTCTTACTTGAAAATACTTTTATTCTGGCATTTCAAGTACAATGAAATGTCACTTCACCATAAACAACAGTGTTCTAGGAATAACTTCACTGTCATAAGAATCCAGCTTAGCAAAGACAGAGAATTGACTTGATGAGAAAATGCACATATGACAAAGGTTTTTAGGGCAGACAGTTTTCAACATGCCGTTTAGAGATATGATGAAATAAGGGGAAGAACTGACCACTGACTGAACCATTGACTCATTGACTATAGATAGTAGCAGTTTCTGGATCACTTAATGTTTTTTGTTGTGCTAATGCTTTTTGAAATAGATGATGTAGCTTGAATTATTTTGCATAAAGCCAAATACAAAAGGTTCCATACAGATTTTTTTACTCATTATATAGAGTCATGTTTGATAACGACTACAGTCAAATCAAAGGTCAAACTCAAGAAACTTCTACACTGCAAGTGTACACATCCGACAGAAACACAATTTACTACTTTTAAATCTATGTGGCAAAGGATAGAGGATAGACACTCCTTGTAATTATTCATTTCTAATACTTCTTTCTGGGCCGTCTTCCTGGTTTTACCCATCATTGGTATAACAACAACAGTAAAGGCTGAATTTTTCTTAGAGTAAAACAGGTAATGTTTCTGGCTTAGATAAGCATCATCAAATGCTGCTTAAACTTTTTTTTTTTTCCTTACCAATACTATGCATTCTTTAAAACAAGCTTGCAAAAGTGGTTCTGTGACAGTCCCATCTAACAACTTTTCACATCTTTCATGTAATTTCTATGGAAGTGAGAAGAACACTCAGATACAAGTATAAAACTAAGGGCCTAACATAAACATTTAGTTTATTACTTTTCTAAATTTCTCAGGGAAGTAAATTTTCATATTTTTCCAACACAGTAAACATTATGTTGCCATTTAAAATGAAAATCTGAACATTTAAACAAGCCATTTGCTGTAATTTCCCTCTTTTGCTAGAAGGCAATAAAAATATTCTAGTCCTCTGATCAACTGTATCTCTTTGTTATTCAGATACCACTACACAAAGTCCTCACTTAAAGAAAATAGTAGAATATACAATTGCTTTAAATACTGCAACCTATTTTCTGTCACCGTTGTACCACCTGAAAAAAAAGTCCACACCTAGAGAAGAAGGTCAAGAGCATGGAGCAGGTCAAGGCTACAGATGAAAAGCCAGAAAAAGCGCAGGATAACTACACACTGGGAATGGGTAACAAAACTTAGCGGGCAACACACATGGCATATTATGAGCAACGGCAGATTACAATGATATAATAAAGGGATGCCACTTGTACCCTGAAAGACAAGGACAGCACAAGACAATGACCCATCCAATTATCTCTACTCTTATTTCATTCTTCATCCTTCAGTCAACTTTCTCAAGCACAGGAAGCACCCTCTTAAATCAATCTTACGTTCATTTCATTTATCCCTTTACAGGTATGCTCATTTTATTCTGGTCCACTCAGCGTCTGGCACGACTGAGAAGAACAAATTAATGTGAGCATAAAAGTCTAGCAGCCTCAGTCTGTAAGAAGCTATCACATATTTTCCTTGCTGCATTCCCTCCCCTTTGCTGAAGTGCCATTAACTGGCCTCTGTGGCAAAAAAAAAACAAACCCTGTGCCATCATGTGCAATGGGGCAAATCCACACCCTGTTGACCACCACTCCATAGTTGTTTGCGTTGTGTCTCTGGTTCGACAAGTCTGTGCTGATGGCACCTGTTAAAGCTGCTTCAACTAAGCTGTTCTGCATTTGTCTGGCTGGATTTGGACTTCCCAGATCCCTGACTGAATACAAAGTGTTTTGAAAAAACGGTGTTTGGCAACAAGCACAGTGGGGAGTACACTGTGTGTTGGTATACAAGAGCACAATGTGTTCTTCATAACATCACTGAGGGAGCATGCTGCTCAAATCTCTCTGCTGTCGAGATCAAAATGGTCTCCTTTGTTGTCAGCTGTTTAATAGCAGCTGTTTAATGTAATTCCAAATGATCTGCTTGAATGAAGTTGTCATTCTTGTAGTTCACTTTAATGTAGTAAAAAAAAAAAAAAAACAAACTATCCACAGCTTGGCCATGTTATTTTTCTATTGTTCTTTTGAAAAGTTGTACTCTCTTGTATTTCCACTAGCCTATCAGAATAGTAAGTCTGATTTCTTGAAATAAAACAACGATTTGAAGGAAAACAAAACAAAACAAAAAAGAGAGAGAGGCAAAGGATCAAATATTTATTTCAAAACAAAACCTTCTTCCTTTCATACACTTGTTAATGTTCTGATTAAGAACATCTTTGCTACTAAAAAGTTACACACAAAGAAGTAAAGAACTTGTCAGCAAATACATGAGAAAAAGACTATCTATTTCTAGATGTATCCCAAAGCATTTTCCCCTAATGAGGGTTATAATTTATTTTATTGAGATTCATAAAGCAAAAAAAAAAAATAAAAATTGTTGATGTAGTGGAAAAAAAGATATGTACTCTTCTTGATGAAGCAGTTTAGGTTATACGAATATACTTTTCTCGTGTGCATGGGTTTTGTCAAGATCTATTTGATACCCAGAGTGATAATAAGGACCATAATCTGTAAAAATATTTGCAGTTCTCTGATGAACAATAGAGGGCACTAATGCTTCTAATCTGGGAAACGCATCACGCACCAGACAGACAAAATAGCGGTGGTACTTGCAGCACACAAACCACATCATCTATGCTAAATACGTAGATAGTAGAGAGAGGATTTCTGTCTCTCAGAAAAGTTCTCTTTGTCCTTTAAACTTCCTTTTTTTTTTTTTTTTTTTTTTTTTTGCCTGCAGAAAGTAGGATGTGATAATAACACGCTAATACTTACAGGCTTTCAAAGTGCTATTTTCTTTTGTTCACTGAACAAAGCAGACGCAACTTTTCCTCATACAAATCCCTCTTCTGTGTACTTTCTCACCACACTCCTGTCTGTTTACCTATAGCTCTGTACAGTAGTTCAAGGTAAAGCAATCACACTGATAAATGCAGAAGCCAAAGGATGCTTATCATGAGCATTACCTATATTCCTAGCAAGCTAATGTAGAAATATTGGCTGCAAATATCAGAGAGATACTAGGCTACTACCTGAAAGCTCTTAGTTAGAAAGTCTTATCAGAGGATCTTATACCACTAAGGCATTTTAAACAGTTTCAGTTAGGTCTGAAAAGATGCAGCTACTGAACATGGTACATGCAGACAAGTATTTCAGAAAGGTTCTGCACCTTAATCTACCTCTTCTCTATAAGCACAGAAACCCACCCATTTAGAAAATAGTTCAGCCTTTTTCCCCAGAATAAATCTCAGTAAGATAGAAACTTTGTTAGAACTGCTAGTAGCTGTATACCATCTACCTTTTTTAAATGCTCACCAGTCTCATTGCTATTCAAAGAAACAGATTTATTTCTCAGCCTTAGAGATTGAAACTTTGGCAACAGAGACTTAAATATGAAACACAAACTAACGGATTGCTGCTAGCATTGTGAAAAAAAATGGTAAATGCACTTTGATTAATTCAGAATAACTGTTATCTGGAGAAACATAACAAATACTAATATTCTGGTGTGGTAATTTCAGCACATATTTTAAATGAGAAATGAAACATATGTTCCTGCACACACTGCAGACAGTAAAGTCTTCATGAATTGTATGGCTTAATTACTGACTTCTCAATTTCAGGAGCAATGCATCAGCTTTTCAAAGATACCAAACTCTAGCAGCTCTTATGATATTAGCATCTTGTCCAAGTCAAACGATACAGCTTTAAGGCCATGTTAATAGCTAGGCTCAAATCTGAAAGCTGGACTCAAGTTACTATAAAGTAGTAAAATCTTGCCCTACAAAGGCAAGATACATACAATTAGAGAAAATACCACCAATTTCTGTCCCGAGTCAGTATGAAATAATAATGAGTTTCTACCTTCCAATCTGGAACTTTTAAAGACTTTTTGGCCCAGGATCTGAAATAGTCAATGCAAGTACCAGACATTCTTTATTTGACTATACTGAAAAGGTCAAAAGCCTACATGCTATTCATCCAACCCTCACTGGAGTTTTCTGACATCAAAAGATTATTCCCTAATTTCAAAGGTTTTTGTTCTGTTTGGATTTTTTCTTTGTTTTTCTTTTTAAATATGACCTTACTGTAAGCATTCTGCCTTTTCTATCTTTATTTTTTGTGCCATTCAAGAAACCGGCCTTTTGCATATTTCTCCATTTTTTTCAAGCAGTCCTAAGAGACATTACAAACTAACAGGTAAAATACAAACACTGCTATAAGGGATTATCCTTTCAATTCAGCATATTATATCAAGTGCTATCACACTGATGACACTCAATTGTGTCTTATTGACTATTTTGAGAGACAAGCAACAGCCAGACACAAACAGTATCTGTGATGCTGCCTGACACAAAAGGAAGCATATTCTGGGCCATAGAGACAGACAAATTCTTGCTTATTCCTATGCTAGAAGTGTAAACAGGAGACAGAAACATGGATGCTAAGACAGTTTGTGTAAAATAAAAATGGAGTGGGCAACAAGCGTGGAAAAGCGCAAACAGCTAAGATCTGTGTAGAGAACCTGAAAAAGAAGAAACATTTAAAAATAGGATAAAGGCAGGAGTCTCTGATGGTCTATATGTTAAAGAATTATTTTGAGCATTTAATCATAATTTATCCTATATGAAAATTAATCCCATAGACCAAAAAACCATAAAAATTCAAGTTTCTATCACTTGTCCATGCCTAAGTTTTCCTTGCCTAGCCTTCACAAACTCATCAATGACCGTTACCCCTACTATCACCCTATATGTCATGCTTCACTGTCTTGCAGTCATTGCTTTGAGCCCTTACCTAGGTCTGAAGTTATGCTGGCTTTAGTGTTCCTCTTCCCCCCCTAAAGTAATGAATATTCTTTAAAAGTAAATTTATCACAAAACTGTCAGATACATAAAACTGTACATTCAAAATATTTTGAAGGACACATGGTATGACTTTCTGCTGCTTGACCCCATCTCTACATTTTCCACAAAGTGTTGTCCACCACTTCAAAATACTGATTGCCCTGTCTGTCATCTCAGTCATTGTCTCAACATTATTTTCCTGTTATTCTCCACAATTAGACAACTGTTTGCAAAGTGATCCAGATGCTGTCTTGATACAGGTGTTAGAATTTACTAGTTCCTAATCCACAGTTTTTATTTGATGGACACTTATAACTACACCAGGCCAAATTTTATTACTAGTTACATCACTAAATCTGAACTCGAAAGGATTTACTTCAATAGAGTTAGAATGGACTCATACCAGCACAAAACTAATCTAGAGACTAATGAAATAAGAAAGGACCTTTATCAAACAACGATTCCAGCAAGGTCATTTTTATTCTTTTCCTTTTACTATTGACCTGCCTGGAACAATAAGCAACATGGCTTGGAAATGCTTTAGGAAATATCTGAACTACAGTTATGCAGAAGAGCTTAGACAGTAGCAACATACAGAAAGCACCTGAAATCCTAAAAAAACATACGTGTATCACCCACACAATGATTTTTTACAAAACTTTTACACCATCTTTGTGGAATGAATTCAGATACTTCAACTAGTACAGCCAGATATAAAGATACAGCTATCAAACATTATTTCAAGAAATGCTAACAGATGCTGGTTTTTGCACTTTCTTCAACATTCACGCTTCAAATATTTCTGCAGTTGATAATTTGCTCTCAGTCCTGGTTTGTTAACAAAAAGGACTATGTTAATAACCAATTGAAAACTTAAAAAATAAATACATCCAAGATGATAGAAACAAGAGTAAACTCAACAAAACTTCTTGAGCCTTAAAACTATGTGAGCACTGGACCTCTCTTACTTCTTACAGAATGAACAGTAGTCATTCTTCCTCAGAGGGGATTCCCCAAGGATTTCCTCCAAAAAGAATGAGCAAAGCAAGTAGATGTTTGCATAGCAAAGGTGCACCATTACCAATGCCTGGTGTCAGCACTGGCGGCTCTCTGTGCTGGTGAGACGTGCAGTGCTGAATTGGTAAGTGCATTCCACATTTCATGAATCCCTAAAGCAATAGTTAGCTTTCAAAACAAGAGGCAAGTTAATCAGCAAATTGCAGAGCATTTCCTTAGAGCCAAAAGTATTCTCCTACTCACCCTCCCAGTCCTTCATGTCAATAATGCAGAATTATTTTTAAAATTATTATGTACTCCTGATGCCTAAGCATAAACACAGAAAGCCTGTTGCAGCCTCAAAAAAATTATGAATATCCTTCCTTTTAAGCAAGAACCTATTTCCTAATGGGAGGACATGACTTTGAAGTGGTTTTTCCTTTTTCTTTTCCAGAAGCAATATACAGAAGTTCAATTATTCATAAGAGGGACTAGTCATGTAAATAAGGCCTGGAAGACTGAGCACCACATTGCCAAAACACTTCTTAAAGCGCAAAAGACAATTTTAGTCTAGCCCTTGCTAGGAGGGTGTGATCTCAGGAACCTTGACCAGAAAAGGCAGGTTCATAAATCAGCATTTACATTGTGTGGGGAGACCACTTACAGCACGTTAGAACGTACGGTGCAAAGTTTTACAACAGGAGATTTACAACATCCAGAGTCGATAACACAAAAACAAAACCGCAGGGCACCTATCTATGAAATGATAGCCTGAAAAACCAAAGCATGACTCCTGAAAATCCAGCCTACATGAAACAGATGCTTTGATTCCTCCAGAAAGGCTGAGGTTTGATGCGCAGCTGTATTCAGGAGATTCACTAGTTCTTCCAGTATATGTCTGTAAGGAGCATCCTCTGCTCTTTAAAACAGCAATTCTGCCTACTTCAATCAGAAACAGGGAATAATTTAGTATTTTTGTTGGCTGGTTATTTATAAGAGATCTACTCTAGATTAGTCCTGCTTGAGTGGCATCATAAATGGCTCCATTCCCCAGCAGTAGTCTACTTCAGATGGGAACCTGACAACCTCTACTTAGTGTGTCTTTCATAGTACACAATGAAGTGTAAAAACTGCTGTGAAAAAGCCTGTGTTTCAAAACAAACCATCTCAGTAATAAGCACTTAAAACCACTTTTTATTAATATATTTCTTTGTGTACAAAACAAAAGCTTAATGCTACAACAGGCATTTGACAATGTATTTGTTTGTTTTGTTGGGTTTTTCTTTCTCTAAAGGAAGTACTGCAGCAGGTTTTAGAAGGTTTAAAATAAATTATTTGTAATAAAGCGTTAAAATGAGGCTTATGAAAGGGCTGGTTTTTCTCTCATCACAGCTTAATAATGTGGTGTTTTCAACCAAAAAGCTTAATCAAAATCCAAAGTGGAAATCCTAAATTAGTAAATATTGAATTTAACCACTTTTATATCTCAGGTATTAGCAAATACCTTTGGTCTACAGAGATACAGCCCCTTCTAATCCTTATCTGAATTTGCAATTAAGACTTCAGAGCTACAGATATCTGTACACAGCTCTGTACACAGCTCTGCTCTCTTATTTTTAAATGATTGGACCCAAATCAAATCAGTCTTCAAATACATTCAAAAGTAAATGTCTGATGTCTAATTGAACTAATAGATAACACTCTTTTTAATACTGTTAATGCTTAGTGTGGGCTTCACACAGACAGGAGCAAGGGGAGGGAGAGTTAGAAAAAATCCACACAGAAAACCTTGTCATTATATTATTACCATGCAGCTCCTTGGTATAAAGTTAATATTTACTAGTTATTTGCCAAAAAAAAAAAAAAAACAAAACACATTTTTTCTAAGTGTGTTAGGAGTTAGATTCGTCTTCTATTCCACTAATTGTCACCTCCAATAGGACATTGTAAGAGCCTGAAAATGAAGCACTTATGAGTTTTCTTTTCCAATCTCTTGTGGGCTTCTCTCAGTTTATCGCAAATGAACAATCGTGTTGGAAGGGGCACCGTCTGTTTAATGTCATTAGTGATTGTTTCATAAAACAAACAGCCGCTCCGCCATTCTGCTGCAGTTAATCTTAAATCTAAACGTGGCGGCACTTGGGGAGAGTCTCAAACATGGTTTGTTCTAACCAATGCAGGGCTCTTAATCTATTGCAAGTCAAGGCGCTTATCTCTCTGCTCAGCTCAGAGCAGTGATTTCTTTGTCCAAATATCAAACCAAACCGAGTTAATATCATGCTTCCAGCCTTTTCCCAAAGATTTTTCCTCCTTAAATTGTGGACAAAGCCTAAGGCATATTTATTTATTGCTTATACTATTTCATGCTTATATTTCAATATTAGCAAAGTCAAACTATTTGCAAGTTAGTGCACAAGGGTATTTCAATGAGCTTAATCAGACAGGTGAACTGATAACTTGGAGATTTACCTAATTGTACTGGAGAATCATTCATTCTGGATTAAGCTTATAACGGCACACGTTTATAACAATTGAGGATTTTTATACAAAGACCCAATTCAAAGGGTTATTAATCACCTTAAACTTTCATTAATGTTTATGGAAGTAAAGGTTGCCTATCACTTCATGGGATCAAATTTATAGCAGCAGCAGTGATTTTAAAACAACAGCACTAAAACCACACTGGCAACCAAACCTAGAGCTGAAGAAAATGTCACAGTATCTTTTCACAAATGCTTCATACCATATTCTGCCTTGATAAAAACAAGTTTATCCCATATGCCTTTCAGTGCTACCACACCCTTAGCTGGTACACAAGGGTAGACGTAATTTGGCAGCTTACACAATTAAGAAAATTACAGCATGGTGTTTACAAGTGTATTTGTGAAAATATAGAGATAATATCTATGATATACATGTATACAATAGATTTTTAACTTTCTTCTCACTTCTTTTAAATCTGCTTGAGTCTAACATGAATTTCAAATTTCTGAATTTGGAACGAATACATATGTATGTTCTTGAAAAGTCAGAAGAAAAACGTTTATTTTGAGTGGGTGGTAATCCAAATGTGTGGGTCTGACTAACAGGAAAGACGCTTCTGTGCTCACAGGGTGGGGAGGAGAAAAAGTTTTGCTACTCTAGGAAAGTCTGAAGCATTTTTTTGGCTTTGTTATTACCAGTGTATCATCCCTCAAGCCCTGAGAAGAAAAACCTCAACAGTGGAGGAATTGTGAGCATTTATTCACCAGGAAGAAAGAATAAGTCAAGTAGGAATAGCATTCACTTCTTTGAAAATCTTAGAGGTAAGTGAAAATTATGGCCAGCAAACACCAGTGTGCAGGTATACCAAAACCATCTTCTAAAATGCCATAATGCTAATGCTCACGTAGTGTATGTATGTATTCCTTGGTTAAATTTAGCTAGCTGAGATACAGATACATGTCAATATGGTGAAAGTATGCAAAAAAATTCCTTTCCATTTAGAAAATGCAAAAGAAAACAAACCCAGTGATACATATGAGCCCCCACTCTTTTGTGGTCTATCCCTCAGCACTTGTATTAAACTTCCGTAATAAACACATACAATTGTCTTTTTAATTTATCTTTAAACAAACAAAATAAAAAAAAGGGGGGACAGGGTGGGGGAAGAGAGAGAAAAATCAATTCAACTCAGGTTTTTCCACATCTTCATATCACTTCCCATCTCAACTGGCTGGAGTAGAATTTCAATTAACTGGTAGGAGTCCAAGAGAAGCCCGGCTGCTTCTGTTCCTGCCGGTCATGCCCCATAATTGTAGAGGGACCTGCATTTTTCAGCCAATGACACGGCTTACAAAAATAGATACACTGAGTTATTTGATAAAGGAACCAAAGCCTGTCACTCCTGTTCAAGTGCCAAACAACATGAGAGTGAGTGAGACTGTGTTCAGATCCCAAACTGGCCAGGCTTATTATTACACAGAACCATCTCATACTGGGGAGAGAAAAGAAAAAAAAAAAAAAAAAATATATATATATATATATATAAAAAGGGTGGTGGTGGCATGTGTAATGACAACATATGCAAGGCAGTCAATTTCAAAACCTCCTTTTTTTTTTTTTTGAGGAAAATTAACTGCCATGTTTCCAGCCTGTCACCTCACCAGAAAGCTCTCCAGTACAAGGCAGAAGTGGTTTCTTTCTGCATCTCCTACACATCTTTCTTTCAGAGGGAAGAAATGTCGGAAGGTGTACATCCCCTCTTGCATTCAAAAATAATCCTCTTTCCTTAATAAAATTCTTCTGAAGATTAATAATCAAAGCACTGATAATAAGAAAAAAAAAAAAACTGTTAACCTCTATCTGCACCAAAAATTTAGGCGAAGAGGCTTGTAGCTCTGTATGGTTACAAAACCTAATGTCTAATATTTTATTAGACAATTAACTGATCCTTTAAGAAAAAGCACTTTTATCTAAGAGAAATAAGCATGTTCATAATTAAGTGGTTGATAGAGTATATTTGGATAATAAGAAACAGTTAAATAAATGTTCGTGCTTCTATTTAGTCTTAGTACTAGCTACCAACATCAATCCCAGCATTTTTCTTCTTTTCTTCATTAGAATTATTTTATGAGCATCAGAGGTAACCAAGTCTATAGTAACTCAAACAAAAATATTAAATGCTCCATAATGTTCAGTCTTTCCTGATTATATGAGCCATATACTATTACAAAAAAATATTTTCACAGGAATATACTGCGGTGCCTGTCCTATACAGTCTCATACATGATGAGGACAAGTGGAGTGAATACTGCTGTAGTGGCATTTTATGCTTACCACGCTACAGGTATGCGCCATACTTTACAGATTAAAAATAAGTCACTGTTTGAAGATACATCTCCTAATGCACCAACATAGTAGGTTAATAGTTTCTATGAGAAACAACTTCGAGAGTTTGTATCCAGTTTTAAAGCTCAATTATTGAAAGATCCAACAAAAACAAAGTCATAATTACCAAGTGCAGACTTTCCACTTTCAATGGCCAGTTCAGAACAAACAAAATATATTCTGGTAAGAACAAACTCAACCAACAACTCTCTGGAGAACTTGCAGACCTACCTCAAACTCAGAGATTAATTAGAATCTAATAAGAAACTAGCTCTATTCCTTTCTTTTTTTGATATGTTGAATGCTGTCGTACAGAGTAACTCCACACACCTGTCAACTGCCTTTTCCACCGCAGACTATGAATCATTTTCCCCAGCAGATATAAATGGAGGGCAGAAGGCCTGCTACTAAGGCTGGTGGTAAAACTTGAGCAGACAGCAGCAGGGTGATGCTGTTATTCCCTTCTCTCAGCAATGTGAAAACATCCAAGAGGACCTTGTTCAGGTGGGAACTACAACAAGGAACCAAAGGACAATTCCCAGCAGAAACAACACAAAAAGTTCCTTGATCACCATGAGCTTTAGATTTATTTGCATTTGGATAACAGAACAAACCCTTGCATCCATCCTGGAAAACTTACACCGTGCTCTTCCTTCTCAACAAAAATGTCACTATGCTGCCAAACAAGTAACAACTCAGAGCACTGGGATTAGTAACTCTGCAAATAAAATAATCTCTGCAAATAATCACCTCCCAGTTTCTCCCATCTTCATTTTCTCAGTTCTTTCTCTTCCTCCTCTTAGTTTCTTTTCTTATTATCTTATTCAGATACTAATAGCCCCTACTTTGCTTGATTCATTCCTCTCTGTCCTTTTTTCCCCTCTACCTTTATGGCTTCCTCTCTCCCTGACCAATAAATTTTAATTAAACCTGAATTACAGAAGTCTAACTTAAAAAACCTTGACCAAATACTCTATTCAGCCACCACTTCCATTTAAAAAGAAACACAACACCAAACCAATATGCCATTCAGAGACACGAACACATGATCCCATGCATACAAACACACAGGCATTTGTGCAAGTTGGGAGTTCAAAGACCTATGTTCTTTGTTTATTAATAATATGGGTACAAAGCAAAAAGAAACACTCAGGACTACGGCCTAAAAGGCCATCCCGATAGGCTAATCTAAAGGCAATCACTAACACTATTATATTGTTACTTATCAAAAGGCTATTTAAACAATGAGATACAAGCCCTTTAAACAATGTAGACACTTGGACTTTGTAACAGAGGTTGCCATACAGATCAGGCTGGCTTTGATTTCTGAGTACTGTAAATATGGAAAATTTAAGTAAAGTCTACCCTTTTAATTGGCACTCTGGGCAGTTTACTTAATCAGTTGAACACCTTCAATGAATGAAATTCCCACAGGAAAGAAGGTTTCATAATCTGTTCACTAGAAGTCCCAATTATTATTGTAAGAAATACTGTTATAATACTTATAAGTGTTCCTCCTTCCTGACTACTACCTTGTCACTATAACCCCCCCAAACTATCTCAGTTTAGTCTTGGTATCTTTTAAATTGTTCAGTCTTCAGGGCCTGATTTTAATGGGTTTCTGTCCAAAGAATGCAGGACTCACCCCATAAACTACAATGCTGTGTCTTTTAAATGGCTATTAAATATAAATATAGGATGAATCAGAATGAGATTTATCATCTTTTCTTATTTTTAGACTGCTATATTTACACTTGCTACGGAGCATCTTTTGTGGCATGTTCTCAATTTGTCTCCTGTATCAAATTTTATATTAAGACATTTTTCACATTAACAATACAGACTGGTAATTGAGAAAAGAAAAAACTGACTGATTTTGCTTGATTTTGCCAAACACTTCAGCATGCTCCAATGCATCTCTACATGACCACCTCAAAAGCCTCAACAGTATTAGTAACTGCAGAAAACCAAAACTTCTTTACCCCAATAATGAAAAGGGGCAAGAGGAACTTTAATTTGTAGGGTTTTTTTAAAAAGATTAAGGTTTATTTAGAACAATCATGGATCTATAGAAAAACTTGGTGGGGGACAGTGGGGAGACTGAGAAGTGAATACAAACTAATGTGGCTTGAACAGCAGTACAGCAGTAAACTGACTACTTCAGAAGAACAAATTTAATTACCTTGAATTTTCAGCAGCCCCTAAACACAACAGTGTGGGAGAACAGTCACCCCTCATTGCAGAGTACAAAGGTACATCCATTGCACAGTAGTTATTACAAACTCAACCCCAGTTGGCTGAGCAATAGTTGCAGGCCAGCAGCAGCCTTCTGTTGCACCCAAGCTTATAACAACATAATTATTGTTATTATTGTTATTAGTAATAACAACAATGAAAACAAGTAGTACTAGGATGAAATAGCCACGATTCCATGGTACTGTCGTACACATTTTTCTCAAGGGCACATTTCTTGTCAACTGCTACCACTGCACTCCAGATAAGATCATGGTGGAGGTTTTTCAAATTCATAAATATGAATATAGAAGTCTAAACCTGACTTTTATGCTGATTTTACTTTCATGAGATTCTGCTTTCAAACTGTATAGCTGTAGAGCAGTTTCACAGCAAGCATGCAGACAGCAACAATATGGATTTGTCTGCATACAGTAGTTTCATCTCTAAGTTCCTAGTGCAATCTACTAGGGAGTAGCACCATAACAAAAAAATCTACCAGTACTTAGAACACAAAGCTATTATATTTTTAATAATGAAGTCTGATAACAGACTATGGCTTCTTTTCCATACTAAATATCTGTGGAAAGCTCCACACATTTATTTTCAAAAGAGGAGAAAAAATAATCCTTTGGCCATGTTATGCATCCATGTCCAGAATGTGGCAGAAACCTCTTAAATTGTTCACAGAAAACAACAAAAACACAGGTTTATGTCAGATAGATGAAAGTTTGATGACTTCTTGCAGGCTATGTTAACAACACATTTGATTCTCTCTTGGATGTGTAAGAATCAAAGCAGCACAGCAAACTTGCTTGTCAATGCAGATAACTATCTGCACAAAGGAGACGACTTGATGGTTAGTATCTCATTAGTTTACTGTAAGGATTGAATAGACTGAACAAACTTTTCCTAATTTTTCTCCTCCTTTGTTCTTGGAAGAATTGAGAGGAAAGAATTTTAGAAAACCCAACAAAACACTAGAAACAAACAAAAAAAAACCCCACCCAAAAAACCAAACCAAAACAAAAACAAAACAAAAAAACCAAAAACCATGAGTTCAGATAATAAATGGTATGTATAATACCACAAGTAACTTCTTACAGAGTACTTTCATCTGAGTTCAAGGCACTGAAAGCAGTAACTAACTTGCAAGAGGCCTAATATATTTTGCATCCCAAATGTGCTCCTGAACCTGGCTAGCTTTCTCTTTAAACACAAATTTAATTTCCATTAGAGATGTAGTGAATTACACTGATCTAATTTAAGTGACAGTGAACTGTATTAACCTCATAGGATTGCCGATATTTTCAGTGCCTTATTTTGGGACTACACAATGGTGCACCAAGTTCTCCTGAAGAATTCTCAACAGCAGGATGTGGTCAACTACTTCACCAAATTTTCAGGTGTATATAGATATTTGTCTATATATTAGAGTACATATACATGTATGTATAGTCACATAAACTTAAATATACATCAAGTTGTATGCATATGCATGTAGTCTACAGGCTGCTTTTTTACAATCAAGCAGCCCCTAGAAGAACAGTGAAGGGAGAAATATTGTAAGGACTATATTCTCCTTGTAGGGCATGCTGTAATAGTACTGTTAAATGCTACACATGTATCATGGGAAAGATATATCCCTAAGAATTTTTGAAGGCCAAAGGTAGTTCATTGTCCTCAACTAACTCAAATACTGAGCCAAGATTGTAAAGTGGGTCCTGTGATGCTTTTGCAACATCAAGTCCTGCTGGCTGGGGAATAAGCAAAAATAATAAAAAAAATTACTTCAGTGAGGACCTAAAAGTGGAATTGGACACTGGTTTCCAAGGGGAAATGTTTTCCTCACTAATATCTTACCTGTTGCCAAAAGCTCTTCCCTGCACACAGAGAAGAAAGCGTAACAAAAGCAATAAACAACTCCCATATATGATGTATAACTGCTACTACCAGTAGTCACTTATTTTTGTAGTTGGGGATGTTTTTCTAAATGTTGACATAGACTATTTATTGTTTGTAATACCACTGTGCCTATAACCATGCTCATATACCATGACCCACTGTCTTGTAATGGCTGAAGAAGCTCCAAATGGACAGTTTGTGTCACAAGTAGCTTGCGCGATGTTATATGGCTGAAAATTTGAGCTGGCATCAACAGTCATTGAAATGGCCTGACAATGAAGCAACCAGGAACGCAGAAATTGCCACACAGGCTCAAATCTAGTTCCATCTAGAACTATAAGCAGAACCTGACTCATCAGCAGAAAAATGCAAAAGACCTCTGCACTAGGCAGATCTGGGATAACCCAGCCCCCAAGAAGGCGTCCTTGCAGTGTGTCCTAGCAATCAGAGTGTAAATCTAAAGCATATCATTTCAGATCTCTTTTAGTAGTGTGTTCTGTTGTGGTTTTTTTAAATACATAAAACCAACACTGAATATTCTTATTCATATAAACCAACCTTTTTCTAAAGAACATTAAATTCCTTAGCAAGTTCCCAAAGCAAAGAAGTGCAATCCCTAATTGCAAATCCGGTGAAAACCTTTCTATCATGTTCTTGTCTTCTTGTATCATGAAATAGAGAGAAAAGCTGTTCCCAAACTGCCTTCTCTATGCAAAATAATGAATGTCAGAGTCTCATAATGTTCTTTTTTATTCATCTCCTCTCGAAGGTAGCAATCCCAGCCTTTTCAATCTCTCCTCATATGAGAGTTTTCCCATGCACCTGATCATTCTTCTTGTCTCACTCTGAACTCCTAGTAAATCTGTAATATCCTGTTTGAGATGGTGTCACCCACTTGATGAACCAGCACTATCTGCATAATGGCATTACTGTATTTTCCATATTATGCTTTATTCTCTCCTCATGTACCTAAACCTGTCTTTTGACTGAAGCTGTAGGCTGAGATAATGTCAGGTAAGCACCAGTATTGATAGCTGAGTTTCTTTCCTGGGTTGATGTAGTCATTTTATAGTCCAGTTAGATAAACAGTAAAAATTTGGGGCCGACAAATAGTGAAAACTTTCCATCCCAGTGGTCATTACTTTGCATTTATCATCAATTAATCTCATGTATCCTTATGCAGTCAGTGAAGTCTTTTAGAAGTTCCCAACAGTCTCTCATCTAGATTTGACTAAATAATTCCACATCTGCCAATTTTCCCAAAGCTCATTCTTACAGATAAAAACCAAAACAAAATCCAGACATGCAACAGCTGCATTACATTATCAACATGGCTTAACTCTTGTCTAGAATTAAGGTCTCACAGAGGTGAGAAGGTACACAGGTGCTCATCCCAATTTCTCTTGTGAAACTACCAACTAGATGGGAAAAATTTATTACCAATGAAAGTATTATCTATATACAACTGAACTCCTCATGTCAGCATCCACCTAATTCTCCATCAACTAGAAATTATATTGAGTTATTACAGACTGGAGCTGAATTAAAACTAGAGGTAAATGCTGCCATATTGTGCAAGAGACTCCATTCCACTGAAATAGGGTGATGGATATTAACTCTAATTGCTTTCGTTATCATAACTCAATACACTGGAATTCTTAAAAACAGTAAGTCTGAAGTTCTCCTAGTGGAGGAACATCCATGTATATGAATTTGGTCCCATCTCTCATTACAAACCAGTGCATCACTTGTTCCCCATCTTATTCCAGTTTCAGTCAAAAAGCTGTTCTCTTAACTGACTTGTTACAGAACAAGAATATACCATAGCCAGCAATCCGGGGATCAAGTAGATAGAATGACTTAACCTAAGTCGCACCATCAGTGGAGACCACAGACAAGCATCAGACTATGTTGCATTGGTGTCTGAACTATGAAGCATTCATGAAATAGCAATAGTGAATATTATTTATATTGTATTCATATAACAGTAATTCCACATGACTAAAAAGAGAGTAAAATAATTTTTGTCATTTATTTTGAGTTTTCTTTTAATGCTGCTTTTCTCTGCTAGCTCTTCTCTTTTATATGTATGATCTTTGCAAATTATCACTTAAAACAGACTCACTTGATTTATTTAACATCATCAAAGACTGTGATTAAAAAAAAAAAAAAAAAAAAAAAGAGGACAAAAAGGCGGGGGGAGAAAGAGAGTTTCCTGCTTCTCAAGATGACCAGTTTCTCTGCATTACTCAGTCACTATCTCCATAGCTCAGCCTTTGCACTATGGAACTCTTAAGTCAGTCTGAAAGAACTAGTCTAGTCTACAGCCCAATTTTCAATATTTTCATGAGAAGACCACAAAGTCTTCATTCTTAATTGTCCCAAGAGACTAACAAGTTGCTTTGATGCCTCAAAAGCCTCTTCCAGAACATCAAATGATGTTAAGGGCACAAATTCTCCAGGCACCAGAAGAGAGCACGTAACATGCTCCACAGCACAATTAAATTTGAATATAAAATACTGAGCGGCTGCCAGTTTGAAAGAATCTCCTATCTCTATTTATAAATACTTTTCAGGACCTTCACCGGGACTAGAAATTTGGATAGATTATTCTGATTGTGTGATTCAGAGCCCCTACAGAGAGAAGCCACCCTAAGTGAGTGTCTGAAGTGCATGCAAAGATCCTCCTTTGCAGCATGCCTTTATAAACATACAAAAGCACAACTGCTCCTGAAGTTCAGGTAAGATACTACAGCAAGGCTTTGTAAGGAATCACAATTTACCAGCATCCCATCTACACAAAAAGGAAAGCAGAACAATGCTGGTAGATTACTTATTAATCTTACCTGGCCTAGTGAGGAATCATTTATACTATCCTCTTGAGTTATCGCTAAAATATCCGTCTGCAGTCGGAAAAATTACTTTACATGTCTTTGCTACTTGAAGTTGAGGGGACAGGACAGAAAATAGTGTTGCCTTTAAAAGAGGCATATTTGGATACCAAAATTCATTGACATTTCACATGCTCTGATTTACATGCTCTTTACCTAGCCTCAGCAACAGCCTTTAGTCCTCAAAAAATAGCTGTTTAAGTGATTAAAAGCAAATTCCTATTATTTTTTTTAGAAAACAAGATCATTTGCAGTCGCTGCAAAATGACTTAGTAACTCAGAGCTGTGCCACTTACTAGTAACAGCACGGTTGCCTCATTCTTTGACCATTAAGTATCTTCTCTGTGTGTCTGTGGCTCCCTGTACATACTAATGCATTCAGGTTATCAAATTGCAGGGGAAAAAAAATTAGTTTTGGTCTGGAAAGAAGATGATGATGATTTTAAAAAGCTATGGAGAAATTATATTTCCAATCAAGATTTCAACTTGTTGACTTAATGAATCAATACATATCATTTATGTTACTGTGTGTTAGAAAAGTTAGCACTGAGCTGCAGAATTAGGTCACTTGCATTAGATCTTCTAATTAACCAGTTCTTCCTTTAAAAGAGCACTCACTCGGCTTTCAAGACTACTCCAGCATTTTGTCAATAGAGTTCAGAACAGGGCTAATGATTACCATTAAAGAAAGCCCAGAGTGATTTTCAGAACTTATCTTTCTGTATGTTGTTCTTTTTATCCAACTGTGGGATCCTGGAGTGAAGTCACTTCAGAGAACTGTTCAGGTTTAGAAATAAATAAATAATTAAAGAGGTCAGGGAGGAAGCAAGAGGAACATTTTCTCTAAGTGGAAAAAATACATCCCTCCAATTTACAGGCTGGTGATAGAAAAAAAATATAACCCTAGACATGCTACTAATATATATACACTTTTTTTATAGTATAGAAGTCTTTAAGGGAGAAGTGTAAGAAGACAATTAATACATTGGCAAAAAATATTTTTTTATACTACTCTCTTGCTATGATTTCTGACTTTTGTAGTTCATTCCACCGTAAAGAAATTCTGCCCAAATCCTTTGAATGTTTGGCCCTCAGTGGTCTGCCTCATTTGCTCCTTACAGAAGTGTCTTTAGCCAAACCAACGTCTCCTTTGCCAATCTACCTCAATACTTACCTTAAACTCTTGTGTGGACTTTTTTGCTAAATTTCACCTTTCCAGTTTCTTAAACCCTTCTGACAGGTGTTTGAACCCAATCCTGACTGATTTAAAAGAAACTGAATGTGGCTGCATACTGTTTTTATTTGTGACATCCCTTCTTGATTAATGCTGTCTCTTTTTTTTTTTTTTTTTTTTTTTTTAATACCTCGGTGGTAAAAAAATTTGCCCAATGTTTTT
>JAAGNO010006990.1:41435-118543 GCA_033439905.1 Ceryle rudis
GGAAAAAAAAAGCCTGCAATTTTAATCAAGCCAGGTCTACTCCTCTGTTCCAAACATGAGTGAAACAGGAATGAAAAATCAACAAAGTGATTTATATTCAGCAGTTATGTCAGCATCCAACGGGATTTAAAATTTTCCATGTCTTTGGTAGCAACAAGCCTGTTTTAGAATCACCAGTAGCATGGGATACTTCACCTAATGTCCAGGACTATAGGTGTGAGTACTCATGGAAGAGAACATCTGTTTATTCACAATGCAAAAATTATATAATCATGCCATCGACCTTGGTGGATTCACCTCCCTTCAGGTTTCCAGTGAACTCGGATAAACTGTTCTGTGGCCAAGAATACTGCATCAGCTTTAGCATAAAGTTTTTCCGGTACCTTAGAAACTGTGAACTCATGGCAGAGCATCATTTAGGTGATTTATTTTTTATGCAGTTTAAGAAAAATATAATTGAATCTTTGCCTTCTGCTTTCAGACTGCTTGCTTGTGAAAATTACAACAACTGACACAGACACAAACTAATACCCTAATACCATAAGACAGCTAAGTTTTAAGATAGCCAAGCTCATTTAGGAAAATAAGTTGGAGCACTCTCATGTCCTCAGGAATGAATCTCTTATTCCATGTCTTTATGACATCTTTGAAGTATTCAATGATTGCAGGGGGGGGGATTAAAAAAAAAAATATTTAAGTGTTCTGTAAAGATATGAGCCTTTCATTCTTTCATTCCTTTTGGCCAGCTACAAGTTGTCAGGCTGTTTAAACTCCAGACACTACACCAATTCCCACTGCCTAAATGACATTCATCAAATAATTTCCTAATGAAATGTATTAGAAACCACTTAGAAAAAAACCTATCTGTCTAATTTCCCAGAACAGACTTAGAGGCTTAATTTTGTTCTCAGCTACACTGGAGTAATTCTATAAAAATTTAATTGATAACACTGAATTACTCAAATTCTCACAGCAGTTTATCTGGAAGGTGAATTTGGTTGTGGGGACAACAGATTACAAGGACTCAAGGTGCAAGATCCAAGCCCCAAATAGCCATCTGATTTAGAGCTGCTGTCTTGTTTCTGCAGCACAGTGCTGAGATTTGGGCAGTGGCCACTGAAACAGGTTTTTCATATGGTTTGATGGTTTTGTGGCTATCATGTATGGATATCCAGCTACAAACACAGAGTAGACCAGAAACTGCTCCAAAGTACAGCAGTACTGGGATGGAGGACAAGTCAATCCAAAGAGTCTCCAAAGACTCCTTGGCAGCTGCTCTCCCAGCAGCATGAGCAGGGCACAGCTTGCAGTCCAGCCAATGTGTTAAATGAGTTCCCAATGCATTGTCATTGTTATTAGCCAGGGGTAGGTGGAAGACTTCTAATCAAACAAGCTTTGTAATACACCACTGAACTGTAAGACCAACCTCCAATGAAATAACATTTGAAAAAAACCAAAACAAACAGAAGGAAAAAAAAAAAACCAAAAACCAAACAAACAAAAAAACCCCCACAAATGAAAAACCAAACAAACAAACCAAAACAAAAACCTACAAGAAACACACAAAACCAATCAAACAACAGAAAATACCAAAAAAAATAATCTCTCTTCTTCCTTGTACAGAGAAAACAAAAGCTGACGTACATCATCACCACATCAGCAGTGGTCCTAGACACATTCATTTTTTAAGGCATCAGGATATTTTCCTTTTAGGAAAACACAGAAGTTAAAACAAAATCAGGAAAGATGTCTATCAGTTGGAAAGAATAAGTACACACACTATAATTTCTTCTAATCTGTCTGGAAAAGGAAGTGAAAAGTAATAGGTATATTTAAATGTATATAGGCTGAGACAATATTTTTTTGTAGCACAATATAGTCTTTGTCGCACAATAGAGAATATGGCAAGTCCTGTGTTCAAGGCAGGTTCCACAACAGGGAACTGACTTTGAATCCAGTCTGTCCTACATTTCATATGCACATTGGGGTCATAAAAATCTCATTTATATATTCTGTTACTCCATTCTTGGCCATTTTTCTCTCTTATAACATGACTGTATAAACTAATATACAGAAACTATTTGTAAAACCTATACCAGGATGCACTCTATGGGCCTCAAGAGACCTTTTATTTGTATTTTGTCCTATAGATTTGGAAGATAAGGTCTTTGCTGTATTCATATGGGTTTTCAGTTTCAGAAGATGTTAACTAAACACATTTAAAAAAATCTATTCTACTTCTACTTTTAATGAACCCTAAACAGACCATACCTTGTTTTTTCCCCCACCCAAAAGTTAATCAGCTAGATCTTTAACTGTGGAAAAAGTAGAGAGGTCAAACCAATGTGCAAGAATAAACTAGGAACCATAAAAAAGTCCAGTAATTTTCCATTAAAATAGCTGATAACAGCCATGTTATGGAAACTGCTCCTTAGAACAAGTGAGCATACTCTTTTAACAGTCATGGACTGGATTTACTTGCTGGTAGTGCTAAAATTGCCAAAATCTGCAACAAAATTTGTCCACATTTGGATTGGAACAAAATCTTCTTGTACAGATGCAGAAGAAATTGCTGCAACTAGCACACAGGTTTAGACACAACATCCTGAAGGGACTTAAGGTCTTCTTCCTAATGCAGGTTACAGTCTAATACAGAGACCACCTTGTGGATACTTTGCTTCTCTTTTCAAACCACAAACATTTCTCTTCACTTTCACAATCATAAGGCTAAAGTAGCTACAAGAAGAGCTCATTTGGAAGCACTTTATGAGGAAACCACATAGGGTACTATTATTTACCATTTCACGCAGCCTAACAGTTGGAAATGACATTTTCCATCAGAGTGATTCCTACCCAACTACCCACAGCCCACCTTGCAGAACTTCTCAAATGAGATGATGAAAATCCCTGGACAGGTCAGTGGTCAAATAGTTTCTATGTCTCCGACATCTCTTGTCTCTCAGGCACACGTACAAGTAGAGCTCTCATTTGAGCATCTCATTTTCTCTATTAACTGTGATAGCTTCTTCTGCAAGTGAAAAAAATAGCTTCCTTTGTACATACAGACTATACGTCCACAAAAAAAAAAAAACCACAAACAAAAGTACTTTGGGGGTTGCAATAAAGGTATATATGCAAGCTAACAGAAGCAGTCAGAGCTGGAAAAATAAAAGGGACTCAATGAAACACTTTCTGACACAGGTGCTTGCCCAGCCAGGAACCCATTAGCACCTTGTCACAAAAGCCCCTAAGCACACAAAAATATGAATTTGGAAGTTATAAAAACCAACGGGCATACACAATTAAGTGACCAATGAAAACCTGTCATCTTCTCTCCCTCTTTGGAACATAGTCAGAAATGACTGGTGGGAAGGAAAAGATCATTTGGAAAAAAAAAAACAAAAACAAAAACCCACAACCCCCCCCAAAGCAACAACACATAGCAAAGGGTGGGAGAGAAAAAAAAAAGTGGTTTGTGGAAATATCTCCATTAATTTTATGAGACCTGTGAAACCTGAAGTCTAGTAGTGACTACTGATTTAGGAGCTAGGGGCAAATGTACTGAGCATCTCCTGACGCTTCCATACAGAGCAAGTCAAAAAGTGTCTGCTAAACAACCAATATCTCTACCTCCACAGGCTCCCACAGTTGTCCCAGCTTCCCCTAGCTCACTTCACCTGCTGCAGCTACAGCTACTGTTGTCTGTGTTTTCTGTGCCTCAGTTTTCCTACTCCTGCAAATCAACAAAGCCTGAGCCTTTCACCTTCAAATCCAAAGCTTCACCATGGCATGAAAACTACTGACATCTTGGCTAGTAAACTAGATACATAGTGAGCTTAAAGCTTTAATCTAACTAAAAATATGCTCTGCTGGAGTCAAACTTCTCTGGCCATAGCTCATAATATTTGTCCTCAATATCCATTCAGAAACTAGAACTTGTTTATCCTTTCTAGGATTCTACCAGGAGTCCACCCATGTGTAACTTCATAACATAAGCCTTTAATTGTGGAAAAGAAAAAAGCTTGCATGAGAAATTAACGCACCCACTCTTGCCAGCACACTCTGGTGTGTTCTCCCCACCCTGTTTTTGATAATACATACTTAGGTGGGAAACTGTTTATTATCACCAGTTATGGAGCAACTCTGTCCTCATTGCAGAGCTCCATCGTATTAGGTATTGCATCAGTAAAATAAGACAGTCCTTGATGTAAAGAGCTTGTGGCAAGTTTACCCTGGAGAGGACTCTCCTGATATTTGCTGCCCAAGACATCTCTGAAACTTCTTTGCTGTTCACCGTACAACAAACAGGGGAAAAACCTCAAGAGAAAACATGCATCTAAAAGTAAATGTCAAAAACACTTAGGAACACTTTTTGACAAAGATTTTTAAAGTTGGACTATCTCAGTGATTTTCATACGATCAACAACTTCTTCCCCTATGTTGTTCATTGCAGAGTCACTGCAAAGCACTAAAAGACTTGGAAAACAGATCTGACAGGCGCTTGCAAATACCCCTGTTTTCAGGGCTTAAGAGAATTAAGGGCCTGACTCTTCAACGCACAGAAACCAGAAATAAATGCAAAGAGTCACCTGACATTATGCTGCTGTAAAACACGTATGCAGCCAAGATGTTGTGCTTGCTTCAGTGGAATAACTTCAGTAACACGTGCAGATTGACATGCAAATAAACCTCTTGAAATTGCACCAAGAGAGGTGGAGAGAGAAAGACAATCTTGATTAAAATTTTTTGAAGGACACTACTATGAGGTGCTTAGCTATGATCGGCTCAACATAAATTATCATATAACCCATTTTCAATGAGAATGCAATATGAGCTAAATTTTACACTGATTTATAGCTTATGAAGGCTTCACTGAAGACCCTGGTTGTTTTGCAAGTCCAGGTCAGTGCAGAATTTAGGTTTGTTTTCTTTCATTAAACATTTACAACTGTGCATTAGGGGTGGAAAGTCATAGAAATAACAAAAGATGGACTTTAAAAGAAATATTATCATCCCATGTAAGGCAAAGATTATTCCCCTGTGTAAAGTCTTAAACCAGAATTCAATTTGGCCTGAATCAACTGCAACATCATCATTTCAAATAGATATTGAAATACGATAATACAAGTTCACAGAATCATTCTGGCTGGAAGAGAGCTTCAAGATCATCAAGTACCAATACTTAACCGTTAGTTATGTATGAAGTCTCTCTCTTATATTCACAGATTCTTACTTGATTTCTCTTTTCAGACAAAAAGCCTCCATCTAGTCCCCACTTAGCCTCTACCCTACAACAGCAATCAAAAAAATGCTTTTTTTTCCCTTCCTCTTCTAACCTACCTCAGAGACACTCCAAAATCTTCTGCTAAAAACCACACAGACTCTAGCAGAGCCTGCATTCTGGTCACAGTTGCAGCATATAACCAAAGAAAGGGTAGAAATTTTGATTTATTCATACTAAAGTAAATGAGATAGGAGTTCAAGCTCAGAGCTAAAACTGTATGACAAGACTAGCAACTTATGAAATTGATGATTAAAAGGCTACCCAACATAAACCAAGTCACACATGAGGATTCAGATTTTTGAAGATACTTGGGTTTTGTCTGTAGGTTTAGGTTTGCTTTTGTTGGGTTTTTTATTATTATTCTTATATGTCATTAATCTGTTCAGACATTATCTCCCTTTAATTTGGTTGTTGCTTTTAATAGTGTATTTCAAGATATCCGCAAAGTATCTTTTCTTTCATATTAGCTCCACTCATGCAACCCTTAGAGCTCAAAGACTTGGGTGATTAATAGCTCTGCCAGTGATTCCTATTTAAAAACTTTTCCTATTTTATCCCTTTTTACCCTGTACCTGGTTTTCCTCTACTTTCTGGGCAAAATAGCCACTACCAGAGTCTTCGTGCAACCCAAAGCTT
This sequence comes from Ceryle rudis, assembly GCA_033439905.1. Taxonomy (NCBI): domain Eukaryota; kingdom Metazoa; phylum Chordata; class Aves; order Coraciiformes; family Cerylidae; genus Ceryle; species Ceryle rudis. Next base: position 47,356 of record JAAGNO010006990.1, read on the forward strand.
TGCAACTTTGTTTCTCACTATTCCTCTTCCATTTGAAGGTGGTCCTGTCAATTTTGTTTGACTAGGTAATAACAGAGCAACATAAAGGACAATCCTACAAGTAGGTGAGTACCCAGTATTGATGTAAGGTGAAAGCAGTAATTTAGTGCCTTTGAAAGAGCTCAGCACCTTACAGGATGGTATCAATGTGTTTCAGCTTGCTAAACCATGATTTGGCCCTGTTGCTCATTCAGAAGTCAGCATTACCCTCTAGTCCTGAATTTCAAGAAAACAGAAAAAGGTATTTAAACAAGACCACACAGCATCTGTCACTGAGCAGGCAACACAGGTTGCTTATTGTGAGCCTCCCAAGCGAGCACTGGAAGTTTAAGTTATACTCTGAAAATTATTCTCGCAACCTCCTGACAATTATTATTTTATATATATATATATATATATATATATAGTGCTTCTCGACTCTGTTAGGGTAGCCATGTCTTCTCAATATCTCATTCAGGTGTAGCATGGAAAAGTCTAACAACCCTGGGCTGGCAGCCAAGCTTACCAGTGACTGACGCTCGCTTAAGTGAGCAAAGATTTGCTCTGCTCCAAGCAGGAACCTGACTACACAAGGACCAGCAGTGACAGCGAGGGTGCAGGCTTGCATCCTAACAATGCCGCTTCCAGCTTGTGCTCAGGCAAGTGGAACCAGCACTTAAGCTGAATGCTAAAAGGCTTCAATCTTCTGCTTCTTTTCAATTCACCTCCTGTATAAACCCAGGACTTTTTAGTAAGAGCAGCACATTAGGGTAGTTACATCGCTAATCCGGGCATAATTTTAAGCTCAATGAAAGGCGATTTAAATGTGGAAGGAGGAGGAAAACAAAGGGAGGCACTGAAGAGAGGAGGTGAAGAGGAATAAATTGCTTAGAATATGTTTTAAAAATGTATTCTTGCCAGTAAATGATAGAAATAAATCAGCAGTATGAAGTCACTGGTAGCAGGATTTAAAAGAGACTTTATGACCATTTGCTAAGGGGCCAACATAAAGCATAAGCAAAGCTACTTAAAACACAGCTTCCACGAGCAATGATAATGTTACACTGTTGGAACAAATTATTTGATTTAAATGAAATTACATTTCTCCAAACATAGACTACAGGTAAATTTAACAAAATCTCTGCCCCAGACCATCTAACCAGTCAATGATGTGGGGGAGAAGGGGGGGGGGAAGGGAGGTAAACAACAATGTGTAAGTGAAGCCTCTGTCCAGCAGAAATATGGGGATACCTACATCTCCTTGCCTCACTTGGGAAAAAAAAATAAAAATAAAATCTCATTTTCCATGGAAAACAACTAAAGAATTACAGCTTTCATGCAAGCAATTCCATGATTATTAACAATTACCCTCCACAAATGTGTGGGTTTTTTTTTTTCCCCAACCTGAGGATATATTTTGTTTAGTAGAGATAATTGAAAGAGGTAAAACTGGTACTTCAGTTTGAACACAGGTGGACTAGAGAGCTGTCAAAATGGAGAGAAGTCAAAACTGGTCTCATGCATGTGACTTCATCAACATTCATTCACACAGTTTTGAATCTAGTCTCTGATGTTCTGCAGTTTGGGAGAAGTTGCTAACTGACCTAATTTATCAAACATACTAGCAACATACTGGTCAAAGAACCCACCCTCTACATCTCCAGTGGCCTGATACTGGGTTTGACATGCAAGAAACACTGTACCAAGCTGTGAACAGCAACGAAGTTAGGCCTGCCTGTGGAATGTGATAACCCGTTAAACTTTTCATCTCTTAAAACTTAGGTTTACATTTCAAGCAAAACCCATTTGGTCTTGTCAATCTATGGATGACATAGCTTGATCATAAAAAATCATCACAGAACTAAGTACAATTGGTAACCTCAGTAGCAGGCAAAGATGCTCCGAATTAGAAATGCATGGGTGGGTTATGCATCTCTATTACCTGCTTTCACTAATCCATCCACTAAATTTTGTTTGGTTGGTTTTTATACATTATTCTTAAGTGAATATGAAAGTGAAAATACAAACAGACGAACTAAGGTATACTAAGAAATAAACATTAACAGGAATGGGCAGGAAAAGCAAGAGTGGACATGAAGGCCTTACAGTCCACAAACACCTTAGAGATCCTACGCCCAGATCTCCAATTAGTCTTTCAGGATTCAGAAAGCCAAAGACCACTGAAAACTATGGCACCATTAACATTGAAATGGCTCGCCCCCTCCCCCTCCTCTCTCAGGGGTTTTTTGAACCTGGATCTTATAATTGAAAGCCAGTGGATTAAGCATAACACATCAAACCACTGTTAACACCCAGTCTCCCGCAAGGCTGAATCCTAACAACTCTCTTTTCTGCCTACAGTATGTGCAAGCAAGTGGAACCACCACATGCACTGCATGCTAAAGGCCACAGCCTTTGTCTTCTCCAAGTTCTGTCTATTTCAGAGGCTAACATGCTGCAATTAGTCTAATTAATGTGAAACAATGAGCTGTGTTACCACTTATCAAATTGATTGTTCCCCTATCAAAACAAAACAGGCTGGCTTTTTGATGTAATTTCAAGAGATGATTTGAAATGTCATGTTGCTGCAAGCCAATTACCTTATGACTGGAGTCACGGTCAACAGAATACATAATTAGCACGAGTTTGGGAAGGCTGCTTACTGCTAGTATGCTAATTAACTGTCTTTTGTCATAAAACAAAAAGGTTGTAGCTGGGGTTGTGAAATAGGTCTTTTTTATTTACATTTCTTTGTGCTTATCAACGTGAGGCATGACAATGCAAAAGAATGGAAAATTTTAGTTCCACTATTTCAAATTAATACTGAGCTGCAAGGTCAGGCATGATGCTGGACTACAAGCAGTGTTCAACTCCTCCGTGTGTGACACATGGGCTGCACCCTCTGCCCGGAGTGCGGTAAAATTAAGCATCAAGTGAATATCATATTAAAGAGCCACTGAGTAGCACCTATGAAACAACAAATGGGCACTTGATGTGTGCCAGATCCTCCCTTCCAGAAGGGAGGAGAGTAATGGTGACAGCCTGAGCATATTGGGTACCATCCTGCCAGCCCTAAACTGCTCCATCACACCTCTTCAAAGGCACCCTCCAGGAAGCTGAAAAAAATAAACCACAAACAAATGACATTATTACTTCTGCTTCAGCATGGTGCTCAAAGAACGCTTAACAAGGGTGTGCAGGATAGCAAACGAACCCTGCCTGTAAGTAAAAAGCTTCATAACTCAGCTGCTGCCACCTCCTCTCTGTTGCCTCATTTGTGTGATAAATTTTGTATTCCTCAGGCATTTGTTAAAGAACTGATCCTGCACAGTGCTGGGTGCCTTCTATACCTATAGGTTTCAGGGAAAGCTGAGAAGCTCATTACTTTGCAGGATAAAGATCTACCAGGAAGACTCCAAACTTAAAAAGCTGGCTGTCAGCTGCTTCCCCTCTCATCCTCCACGCACTGCCACGCCATCACATGAGGGTAACGGAGGGCAGAAATTAGCTTAGTGAATCACTGCTAATTCCTACCAATTTAAATTCTGGTTTTCCTTTTCCTGCCTATAATTCAGCACTTCATCTAAGGTTTTGCTTGGCCTGAGCAACTCCCGAGAGCAAAGTTGGGAATCGCTGGAAGTTTTAATGATGTTGTTTCACTAACAGCTGCTGACTTACGAATCCTCCTATTTGTCGTAAAAACGATTTTGTTTCTCTGTGCGTGCTTGGTTTGAACCACTATAGAGATAATTCTCGTGCTTCTTGATAGCCCTTAAAAGCAAGAGAGACGTGTAAATCACTCTCTTATAGAAAGGAGAATTTAAGTGTTCAAAACCTAGATCAAAAAGTTGTCAAGCTTGCCTTGTCTGAAGATTTTGTTTAAATTCAAACCCAGACTACTTCAGGTTTTCACAAAGAATTGTAAAGTTTCGTGTTCGGAAACGATATAGAGTGGATCACCTTTAAAATAATTATATGAAATCAGTAGCCATTCCTAAATTATCTTCCCATTTTCTCTCTTCCAATCTGAGCTGAACTCAAAGTGTAATAAAATTAGGTATGCGTGCAGGAAGGCTAAATTTTTATCTTAAATGATGAAACCTATTATGATCAGGAAAACACTCATTTCTTCTGGTGCTGTCATTACTAGAATCAACATCATCCTTCCTGTCTTTATTCAGCAGAGAAAACAAAGCTAATCCCAATTTCTAAAGAGCTGGCTAATAAAGGAGTCAAGGGATCATTAGTCTAATTAACTCATTCCTGTTTTCAGTTTACATTTCATTATGCTATTACACTCTTTGAAATGTCAATTTTTAAATACCATAGAAAACTGTTTAACATATAGACATTATGTTCAACAAATCTAGGGACATATAGAACAGTTACTCAATATTAGTATATTAATAGTATCCAGGTACACAACTAAACATCTCCCAACTAAACATCTCCCAGCTAAAACATTACTGTAAATGTCATTTATTGATACAAAAAAATGAGGGAAATATTTCAATGACACTTACTCCCTTGCTTTACGGTGGTGCTTTTGCTACATGAGTATTTTATAATACTCAGGTAGATGTCCTTGCATATACTTTTGGCAATCAGAACATTTTATTCTGAACAAAAATAAATCAGGATACTAAGCTACAACTTCCTGGCAGGTTTTTTTTAAATCTTCTTTTTAATGGGTGTCTTTCTATAGTTAATATAATGAGTCACTTATTGTACTTTAAGTCAGTTTTTAAATTTAATGAGTCAGGGAATCATTTATTGTCTTTTAAGTCAATTTTTAAATAAATGCAACTTCTGTTAAATTGATGGTAACTTCTGTAAACCAGCTGTTGGGAAACAATCAGCCCGTGTTAACACTGCAGGCTTGTACTGCTACACTTGTCCAGACAAGAACGAGTTTTATACAAAACCAAATAGGAATAGAGAAAGCCTGCAGGCATGCACACAAGCACACCTTTGCCTGTGTGTATCTCTGAATATCTCACATGCACTGGCTACCTGTTTGCTGGGGAACAAACAGCTTTTGCTTAGCATTTAATCCAGTAAATCACTAAATGTGCGTAACGCAACACATGACTTGTCCCCGAGCATCTCTTGGATTATTCACATGTTTAAATTAGGCATATATGACAAACTGTTGGACCACAGCCTGAAATACGAAGAGATTTTGCCAATGTGCTTCTTTGTAGTGAAATTCAACTCTGTAGTAGAAAATTCAACTCTGCAGGAGTTTGGGATAACCTGAGTAATTAAGATGGGCACAACTAGCACGATCTCCTTGGTATCCTCTTTTCCAAATGTCCCATGATGAGATGTCCCCTCTATCTGCCTGGTTTGCCTCCAAAGAAGTCTCTTCTCCTACAAATTTGCACAGCACATACACCAGCTATCATTTCAGTAGCTGACAGAATCAGGCTATATGTGCCAGAGTACACCCATAACATTCTCCCCGTGAACATGTCAGACATCGTGACTCCTTTGTATGTATTTTAAGAGATGCTAATGACTGCTTGCACTGACTCCAACTCATAGACAAAATGAAGACAGACACATTGAAATGGGAATGAAGCATGACAGCAGCTCTTACATAAATATGATCCAGGCATCAATTATATCTGCTACAGCATGGGCCCAGGTATTAGTCATGATGGATGACAGGTAAAGAAATCTGGCCCTTATGTACACAGAGTCTTTTCTTGAGTGTCCAAGATTCACCACTTTCTAAAAACTTCCGATATCATCTGGCCCTTACCCACAGCAAAAAGCTTACTAGTTAATTCCCTGGTTATTTTAATTTCTGAGAACTGGAGTTTGGTTTTCTGAATAGCCTGGACCTGGGTGAGAACTCTATAGCGCCTCTACAACATCCTCCAACTGTAACAGGAGATCTAAACTTATCTTAGTGCATTGTGCTATAGATGTTACAGAAATAAAGAAAAGTTTGTTTTAGTATCCACCTGTTCAGTCTTTCACAGGAAAAGAAGTCCTTGCAGTCCTTGCCAATGCCTAGCAAATGGAACATGTGTCTAGTTAGCCCACCGGCTAAAGGAAACCACACAACTATTCGTGATTAGTGTTTTTCTGTAGCTATCTTTGTATTTTGGGAGGAAGAAGGATTCAGCTTTAGGCACCCAAGTTTGAAATATTTATCTGAGAATACCAGCTCACATTAGAAATCTCTTACCTGGTGAGACACATAACTCCACCTCAGAATATTTATTCAAAATTTGAAATTTAGGCGAAATTTGAACGGTGGCAACTATTCACGAGCAACTATACATTACAGAATCCATGTAAGGTGTTCCTGGGATAATAATACAGGGACTCCAGATCTGCAGGAAGCAGAGAGGATGATAACATTCTGCTTTTTGTTACCTGCAATAATATACTCAAGGAAAATAAGTGCCTTTTAAAAAAGATGTAAAGGAGGACTGTGAGTGCAGTACATGAATTATTATTAATGGCTTAACAAGGATTAAACCACATCCATTAATTCATGTATTTTGAGAAGGCTAATGAAAAATAACTTATCTATCTGCTAAAACATAATACACATCTTTAATATCAGCTCTGCTTTAGGAGGCCTAAATCCAGATAGGAACTGTGGCTAACAAGGTACCTCATAATGCTCCTACAATAAGAGGTAAGCATTGGCTCTCATTAATTCATGTTCTTAAGAGTTATTCGGCATCATGGGGTGACCCGACGTGATGTAACAGGATGTGGCATGCCAGAATGCATCACAACGTGTTCAGAATTGTAAAGGAAAACAAACCTTCAAAAACTAAACTTCCCTGCAACCCCTAGTATGCAGTTCAGTATTCCTGATCAGACACTGTTTCACCTTTACTATCACTGCACTATACCTCCTGTTGGCTATTTGAGTGTTTTCTCTCATCCGTTTTCTACACCAGCCAAAGCAGGTCAATGCATCTTCATTTAAAAATAAAAGCACAGAATGCTGCTTAAAGCTTTAACTTAGCTGGGGTCTTTTATTTTCTTTCCCTTGTGTGTGTTTCTATCTGGTATCAACCAAATCAAGCTTTGCTACGAGAAGATGAAGGCGATTAGGATATAGACAGTTGTTAGTTTTTAGCAAATACCTCAAAAAAACCAAACCAAACCAAACAAAAACCACAAACCACAAAACCCAAACAATTATTTGGACTCAAAACAAGCCTGAAACATTACAGCAAAAGTGAGTATAAAAGCAGGAGCTATGGCACCATATGCCTCCTCTAACAAGGTGCTGAGCACCGAAACCCAGGGGACTCTTGGTGTTCTTGCTGCGAAGATTAGACAAGAGCACTCGCACAGGACACAGCAGGAATATGAAGGGACATGAAGTGAGCAATCCCAGCAGACAGCCTGTTGAAATGTCAGTCAGGCATGCTGCCTCCACCACCTTTCACAGAGCTAAACATCTCTTTATGTCAGAACAAATTGGGCGATCCTCAAATCTTTTTTTCCTCTCCCCTGACTTCAATGCGACGACGAGTGCCGGCAAGGAGAGCGGGAGCAGAGCGGGAGGGAGCGCATGCAGACAGTTCAGTTCAGTTCACATGAAAAGCGCCCTGACACGCTCCAAGACTGAATACTGATATTGGCAACTCTTACAATCTTATCAGAGAGGCAGGAGCAGAAGCAGCCGCCGTGCTATAGACCTTCCCCTTTCCAATTACGCTGTGTGTCTGCTCCTTTCCCAAGCATCCTGCAGTGTCCTTTGAAAATAAACTCCTGGGCTTGATCAAAGGCCACAAAAGCAAACATGTCATTTCCTTATTTACAAGCATATTTACTTTTGTCATCTCTTTCTTGTATTTACTACTATATTCCCTCATTAGTCCATTAAGGAGGTCTAATTTTAACCAGCATCTAGCACAGTGCTCAGAGACGGGTGAGTGACTGCAAGAGTATTTTAAATGATTTGGGTTCACTTGCAAAATTCTGCATGGCGTGTTTGGTTGGGTTTTTTTGACCATAAAAAGATACACTTAAGTTATTTTTGCAGCATAACAACATTAAAGAAACCTTCTCATTGACTTCTGTGAATGTTAGAGGTCTTAATGTAATTGGATAGAGATACAGAAATTACTTCTTTTAATTCAACATATGAAACATTGCCTTAAAAGGGATAATAAGATTTTCATTATCAAAAAAAAAAAAACCCAAACAAAAAACCCAACAACAAAACCACAACAAAAACATGAAAGGAAAACAGAAAAATTAACCCAGACAACACGAAGAACTCTGAAATCACTGGAACATCTGCCTCCAAGAACAGCAAGGTTAAGCTGCTAGTCTTCCTTTAGGTTACAAAGGTGCTGAATAGTAAAATTTCTTCTAAAATAAGCATCTATCTAAAAAAAAAAACCTAATAAGACACGTACATCAAATACCATAGAACACCCCAACAAAAAAAAGGTGTTGTTTTAAAAAATGCAAAGTGAATATTCTGTAAGAAAATATTATTAATCGATAACTGTCATGCCTGGCAACCTACTGTTTAGATCACAGGTTTATTGCAAGCATGATCATTTCTACATAATGACCAACTTGTAAGACTTTATTATGGATAATATTTTCTAAAGGTTGCCTAAATATTCTAATATTAATTGATTATAGTTAAAGATCAGATGCACTACATCACAATTTCAAGTTTCTGTGTATGACATTCAGGTCAGTAAATGCCTGTGTGTATGGTGCAGACATTACCAGACCATTTACTGCCCATTACTGCCAAGTAAAGAAGCCCATACTAGAATAAACCATGTAGCATTTCTGGCATTCATTAAAGGAAGAAAGCTTTATAAGAAAAAAGAAATACCACTGATTTTTACAGGTGTTTAATAAAGATAAGCTGAAAAAAGGGTTCCTATTTTAAGCTTGGTGATAGCTAAAAATGCAGTCAAATATGTTCAAAAGCAATCTGAAGTCGCCTAAAAATGGGTGTTTAAAAGTATTCAAGAAAACAGTAAAAATGCAAATAATATTTGTCACATTATTGTAGGATATGGGACAAAAATGCTCATAAATTCAAAGAACCCTGCTGAGGCAAACTGCATTTCATTTAAATATGACATTATTTGGGAGTCATTAAAAGAGGAATAATGTTTATCGGTTGCATTGTAAAGGTTACTATGAGAAAAAAGCAAAAGTTTGCTCATAGTAGAATGAGTGGTGCAAGGGACTGTGAGCATAACACCTTGAATTTTAGTTGTCAGAGCTGTGCCATGGGAAATAAAAAGACTTAATGCAATTGATATTTCACTACTGTAGAAATACTACAGCAAAATTAATGAAGAAGCACCAAAATTTTCAGGAATCTCAGTCCAATATTCTAATGTCCTTTATATACATTGCAATAAGATACATTAAAAAATAACTAAAAGGGTGCCAATAGTGGCTACTGTTTTTGAGATTGCTACAAAATACATACAACTGCTCTTGCCCTGCCATTCAAACATCTTTCCTGATAATTTTTTTCTTTTTAATGTGGAAATATAAAATCATCTAATGGGACCCTTAGGCTACACAGAAGTGGGCTAAAATGTTGGTTTTAATATAAAAGGCCTATCTCTCGCAATTAAATGCATTTAACCTTGCTGAAAAGAGATGTTTTCTAGCTATAGCCATGAAGAGCCTTCTGCAAATTGCACTGAAAAGCTTTCGTTTACATAGATGTGCATAAGTCTGCCTATATTCACTTCTAAAAACATAGCGAAATAATGCAGAAAAACCCCCCAAAACTCTGGAGTTCCCATTTTGAACCTCAAACTGTTCCCTGCAGTCAATCAGCAGCATTAATTGCTGGTTATTTGTACATGGAAATCAAGATATAGATGCACGCAGAGGCCTTGATTATGCAGACATTTAGTCAGTGGCTTGACTATTGCGAGTCGTTTTTGGAGAAGCAATCAAATTAAGCATCCCATTAAACATCTGATGTAGGTAAATCAGCTCCTGGGTCTTAAAATTGGATCCATCTTGCTTTCCTCCATCTATTAGATTCATTTGTATTTGTAAAAATCAATCATGCACTTGCCTTACCGTTGCCTTAATTCAGTCGATGAATTTAAACGCATCACATACAGCACTTTTATGTAGTTTAAATTCAGCTATGAAGACCCATTATGGTCCTGAGTTGAAGTAATTCTGCCTCGTGCCCTGCTAAATGGTGGCTCACCTGGAAGTGATGCCAGTCACCTGGACTGTCCGTGAACTTGTCTCTCTTCCAACCCATGCTGGGTCTGTTCCTTTCTGATACGTACTGAGCTGTGTGGTCTGATGGGGTGGAGAAAGGGGCTGGGATGTTAGACTGCCTCCTACTAATGAGGCAAAAGGCCCTCACATACTGCTGATGCCACCTTTGTTGGCAGGGTTTTGGGGAGGACCCAGCAAAATGCCTGCCAGCCAGGCACAGTTCTCACCTAGCACCTTCATTCGGAATTCAGCATCACTCTATACACAATACATTTCTAATAAACATCCCTTTGGTTTTGGTGGTAGCAAAATCTGCACCACTGTATTTTCACACCTGAGAGACAAAATGTGTGGCCTTTGCTGAAGCTGTTCTGAAAGTGGAATAGTGCCAGCAGGCTTTTGATGAAGACCTCCTCAGCTGGCCCAGTCTGCATTGCACCACATGGTATGCCATCTCCTGAAATCTTCACATTGCCTACAACAATTTGTATTCGTGTTATTTTCTTTGAGCTTGAAAGGGATTTGTGATGTTCTCTCTAAAGGCTCCCAATTTACATAATTTGCCATTATTCCTATATCACACAATATGCCACGTCATGGGCTAAATTCTTCACCATGGAAGCGGTCAGGCATGGGCTTAACTTTAAGAACAAGAGGTCCTATGAGACATATCTGCTATCGCTCACATGCTATACTTAAGCATATGCTTATTTACTTTCTCATGCAATAAGCTGTACCTAACATAGCTTCTTGGAAGTATTAAAAGTGGACACACAGTAATTGCAAGCAGAATTGGGCTTATTGTCTCCATAGATTTGTGCTAATATACCAGTGTCTCAAGATACCACTTCATTTTCATAACAAGGAGGAGATTTAATTTCTGCAAATTTATGTAAAAAGCAATTTGAAAACTTTGCAACAATGATATTGCTTCCCATAAACACCAAATTGGTAAAAACATCGTAAGAGGCAAACACAGCACATTCACAGCATCATTTTTTTCCATCTTAAGTACCAGCTTTATTCAGAGACATTATGCTGCTAAGTATCCAAATAATTCATTCATTTTAAGGATTGAAAGCATAATATTATTTTGTTAAATTAAGTTCTCTCTTTTCTAAATCCCTCTTTTCCACTTAAAATGAGGGAATAAAGGCATCTGAAAAAGCATCTGCACGTGACAATTATTTTCAGTTTTCAGGGATTGTTCTGCTCCGGCTGGGGTGGGTGCTTGCCTTTTTATTGAGTACCAAAATGCAAAAATATTTGTAATAATAAATGTAAATCCCTGCTTTGAATCAGAAAATGAGCCTCGGGTATCATCATCTCATTCCTACCTTCCATTGCTGGTAGGAAACAGGAGGTTGGCGAGGGAAAACATTGCTTACCTTTAACTTACTGGCAGCACCATCATACAGTATCTCCAGTTAAAAAGAAATTGTAAGAACTGAAAATGACTGTTTAAAATGATAGCAAAGATCAAAAGTTCTTTCTACGGTAGGTTTGAGGGGTGCAGACAGCCTGGTTTTAAGTACACCCTATTAACTGATGAACATCAGGACTTTGTGGTCATTTAACACTCCATATAAACGAAGGCTTGATAACAGTTATTGATCTCAGTTTTCCTGGAAGAGGATCCCTAGGCTCAGCAGCGAGCAGTTTTGTTTTTCTCAGTTCATAAATACAAGAATAGAACTATTGCTCAAATGCCAACCTAACTGCCGAAAATGAAATAAAAGTAAAATTTCAGTGCAGTGTGGAAGCAATACAGGTGTATTTCCACTGGGTTTTTTGAGTAGAGAGCCCAAAGGTTAATATAATCTTGCATCTCCTTATGGGAAATACAGAATTGCCACAGATGACCCCTGCTAGCATTTGAAAATATTTTCTTAGTGAATGTCTATTTAAACCATACAAGTACATATTTCCTATTTATTTATTGATCTTTCTTGTGTTACCATGGAATTGGAATACCTTTGAACATTAATGAAATCATCCTAACAACATACAAGATGGGACTACAAGAATCTCTGCTGCCCAGGCAAGAAGATGAGGCGGGAAGCGGGAAGCACCTGGGTGTTCTACCCTGAACACAAAGAAACAGCTGGAAACAGCTACTGTCTCTCCTATCTTACTCTTTTGTCATTCAGAACTTTTCTCCATTTTCCTTCTTTCTAGCTTTTTCTCCCTGAAACTCAGCTGTAGGCTGGTCAAATCAAAAGCTGATTTCTAAAACTTTCTATGATGCTGCCAGAAGCACCTATATCACTCATAATACATTATCACATGATTTACACAGAAAAAAAATTAATCCTCTCTCTCTTTCCATGTCCCCTTCCCCAAAATCAGAAGACCTATCTCTACATCTCCTGACGTCCAGTTCAGACTGAACCCAGATGTTGGAAAAAAAGACCTAGAAAGGGGTGCACATCCATTCCAACATCTGTTTAAGGAGAAGCTACAAAAGTAGATGAACTGTTGAACTCAGTCTTCTGTCTTAAAATATATATTTCATTGGGGTCATTAATGCACAATATAAGTACCCAAAAGATATAACAGAATTCTGAAAAATGAATTAAGGATATATTGCCATCTCCAGCAAAATAATAAAAGTAGAGAGAGAGATTAAGAGGCAAGCATATCTTTTTGAATTGTAAAATAGGTTTATAGGTCTTCTAATAACAACTTTTACTCAAACCTTACATAAATAGGCTTATATGATACAAATATTATGAGGGCTATGTGGAAACTACAAGGTCCCTAATCATGTTTAGGGATTACTTGACAGAACAGAGACATTTCATTCCTATTGGACCTAGGGATTACAGCAAAGAAACATCTAATATTCCATTTTTTAATTTCATGCATTTTTTATTTACCTTTAATGATGCTGTATATATTCATCATCCTGAAATATTAAAACAGTATGAAAAAAGTAATAAATTGGTGGAAAATTTAGGGAATGGGAATGCAACAGCACGCAAATCATACACTATCAAGTGCTTGATACACATTTAAAATTACTGCCTAGTACAGCAAAGCCAAATTCCTGGCAGATTTCTGAAGCGCAAAGTCACAATAAGAAGATCAGCAGAACAGACTGAAATAATAGAATATTCATCCCCCTAATCCATATGCAATTCTTTAGGGCTTTTTTTAACAATGCATATGAGGTCTGACTGTATTCAGGATTTAAATAAGTTGTCTCTTTCTCTCTCTCACACACACACACTCCATATTTTTTGTTTAAAAAAAAAGTATATACAGTTATCATTTCTGCTCTACTGCACCCACATTGACAAGGTTAGCACATCTCCTCACACCTCAGAAACAATAGCATTTTAAACAACAAAAGTGTTAAAAGAAATACATTTATTCATACCACTGAAACCTGCAACAGCTCTGTTGGAAGGAGGGGGTCCAGTCTACCCGGGAAAGGGATTTTTTTTTTTTTTTTTTTAACTCTTTCCTACTTCATTCTAAATAATTACTAGTTAATTTAAAGCAGTTTCAGATTTAGTTATTGGCAATAAAATTTTGAAAACAGTATTAAAGCTTTGAGATCATGCCTTTCTCTCTAGACAGGGGTAATTTTAGATCTGGTACTGTATAAAGGGACAGAGACCTAGAGACAAATAAATCATTGCTCAAAAGACAGATGCTGATGATAATAATGATACATGTAGAAAATCTGCGTGAGGATGGGTGAAGGGAAGGTGTAGTATAAAACTTTCATTGCCATGCATGAGATTACTGAATTACTTTCAAGTATTGCAAAGCCACAGCTGAGTTATAGATGTTCCTCCAAACAGGAGTATGAAGAAATTCATACCCTATTATACAGGCATACAGAACCTGATCTAGAGATCAAACAGGTTTTACACAGGTTTAACATTCAGATTACACCACAGAATATCAACGCCACAGACAGGTGATAGAAAATGAAGATATAAAATGAATGTACCCAAACATAAGACATTTGCAACAGTAATACATGCACAGGTTTGCTAAATAAAGGTGCCTATGTGTGATAATTACGAAGGCCACATGCAGAACACAGCTTTCACAACCATCAAGACAGTTCTTGTCACAACTCTGTTAGTGAGGCAAAGGAGCACCAGGACAGGTGATGGTACATGGAAAGCCATCTGGTAAGTGAGAAAGAGCAGCCACATCCTGTCGAAATCTGAATACTCAAACATAGCTACATGCTATTTGTAGTAACAGGTCTCATGAGAAATGGCCTGGGGTGTAGAGTGCTGCCAAACATTTACCAGGACTTTGGGTTTCTACCTGGTGAGGAACATGCTGATCCAACACCCTTCAAATCACACTCGTGTTATTAGCCAAACCGTGATATCAGTTGACATTGCTATTCAAATTGCAAGGTTACTGGTTTATTTTGATATGGACTAAACAATCACTGTAAAACATATTTAATGAAATATTTTCTTTTTTTGGTAAGGAATCTGCTGTGATTTATGCAGCTGTGACACCAGCACCTGCCCATATTCTGATGCCCATCTACTGACAGAGAGTCCAAACATATTGGTGCTTCTTGCTTGGAGGTATCCAATTATTATTGATTGAGAAAAAAAAAAATCATAATCACACTAAAATTAGCAGGAACAGTCCAGCAGCAACAGACATAGAATACATCCATCCTGATTGTATATTTTATTTTGTAGGCATATAAGCAAAAGAATTAGGATTGTTAGAAAGGACTCAATCTGTACTAGTGAGAAAGTACTTAAGTTGTATAAGGAAATAAAAAACAAACAGCAAACTTCTGATAGAAAATAAGATGAATAAACAGG
Organism: Ceryle rudis; assembly: GCA_033439905.1. NCBI lineage: Eukaryota > Metazoa > Chordata > Aves > Coraciiformes > Cerylidae > Ceryle > Ceryle rudis. The sequence goes on from JAAGNO010006990.1 coordinate 62,409, forward strand.
GTCTAATTAACGTCCACTGAACTTTGGAGAGAAAGTCTTAGAGATGCCCTATGGAGCTGCATTGGACCAAATCTAAAAGGCATAGGTGGCAGCAGCTTTGCTGCAAACATACTAGTGTTTTAAATGACACAGTGATAAAGCAGAAGTACAAACTATCATTTCAGTTTGGGAGAAGGGATTAAAAAAAAAAAAGTATAGAAGGAAGCAGGGATTTATTAAAGAGGAATAAAGAGCACCCATAATGAATATGCCTGACATACACTTATGCTTTTCTCTACTATCCTGTATTTTACACATGCTTATATAAGTCTTTCAGAGAAGGCTAAGGCTAGAAAAGAACAGGAAAGCTTTTGCTCAAATTTCAAATTTTTGTTCCAAGGAACAGAGCTACTAAATCATTTCTACAATATGCTTCTAACTGTGGAAAATGCTTTTTAATGTGCACAAGGAATGGTTCAACCACCTTTAGAAAGTTTCTAAGCAAGCAACACAAGACATATTTGGAATATGAAAGTTTAATCCTACTCATTAAAACATGACAAACTTATCATTAAGAATAGAGTCAATGAGATCATCCTTAAATGTAATGATGTTGGTACTATCATCTTATAATATGGGAATACGTTACAGAAAGTGAAGTATAACATGGAAAACTACAAGTCAGTTTTAAAAAAAGAGAGTCTGAAAGTTTTTCCTTGGATCCAGTCTTTCAAACACAAATTTTAGATCCTCTAAAGTTACATTTTCCCAGTCACCAAATGAGATAATACATTGTTTTCCTGTGATGAGGAATAATTCAAGGTCTTACATTACCTGATTAATCTCACAACCAATATTTAGAAAAGGTTTCTCTTTGAGCTAATCAAACTTGACAAAAGCAATCTTCAAACTATGCCAGGTTCACTGATTTGTAAGATATCTCAAACTTGTGTTTTATTAAGTACAGTTTAAATTAGCAACAGCTCTAAATCCACCTGCTTATAATACACCCTGAATGTCTCAGACAGTACATGAGGCAGGAAAAAAAGAAAACAGATGCAGATCAAAATACTTTTTTTTTTTTTTTTTTTTTTTTTAAATCAAATAAGGACAACTGGTAGGGAAGCAATACAGTAAAGACTGGAAGGGAACACTCTGAGGAAGCATGTAAGTACCATCCCAGTCTTCACTTTCACTACCAATTAGTGTTGTTAATTTCCTTTTGTTCTGTGATCAGTGTGTGAACAGGATTTTCCTCATGGTTTGACAACACGTTTAGTTGCCTGATTTTTGGCACAAAAAGAGATGCCCAAGTTAGCTAAGATGAACAGGAGAAAAAAAAATATGAGAGAGATGTAGGTATTAATTCTCTACTGTGAATATTCCAGAAATAAATCAGGCCCCCAGCTTATTCTTCAAGTTACACATAAATTCTGGATAAATAAATTTCTGAACTACTGACTCCCCTCTATTTCCTCATGGTTGGGTACAACAGAGAAAACGTGTTTCAACATAGGCAATGTCTATCATCAAATAATAGAATAGGATACAATACTCCATTAGCAAAGACTCACATATATTAGAAGTTGCTAGTACAGATCTTTTTCAGACCCAAGGAAGGGTATCCAAATATTGGGTAACACACTCTGGCTGCAAAGACTATCAGGGAGTTTCTCTATTTGTTTATATAAACGGGCCAATGCTTTTTAAAGCACTTCAGAGCACTTAACTAAAGCAAACAAGCACTTGAACTTTAAATATCTAGCAAGAGAAGCTATTGACAAGTATGACTTAGTAAATCCTAATATCTTTGTGACCTTTCATTCATACAGTCCTTCATGAAGGGAAGCAGCAGTCTCTCATCTCAACTTCAACTCCACTGCAAGATACAGAGAGAGCGGTGAGCAACTGCCTAGCCCTCTTTTATTTCTTTTTGTTAAAGCAAACTGCTTTATTTTTTCCTATATGGGCTCCCAGTAGCCTTTAGAAAGCAGTTTCTGATTTTGAAGTCTTGTTCTCCCTCATATTTGGCCTTTAACGTATGATTTTACCATTTTATGAATCTCCCTTTCAACTCCTTGCTGTCCATGGATAACTAAGCCTTAATTTGGAAATAAAACATTTACCAAACACTGCCCTATTAATTCTCAAAAGGTTAATAATGCTGTGGGGATAGCTTGTTATGTTCTGGGAAAGGGTGCCTTTGGTAAGTAGTCTTATAATAGTGTTAGTGTCACGTCCATCTTTTAGGTCCTCATGCTTATAATACATTCCCTAGCTACTGCATTATGTACAATTACACAAATCATTTCCCGACCTAGATTGGTGAGATCTGATTCACATATGCCTTTCTGCTGGTAATTCAGCATCCAAACAAATAATCTGTAAGATTATTCTGTTGCTTTGGACAGTATTTTTTTAATATATTTTTATTTAATATGGTTCAATTAACGTACAACTTCATAACTTGACTATTGTCAAATCAGGTTTGATGTACGCTGTTAGAAACAGTATGGATTTATGTGTTTTGAGGAAAAGCAATATTCAGAAGGAGAATGCCACTGATGTATGCCAGTCCAGCTCAAGTATTAAGTTGGCCCTGAGAACAAAGGAGGTGGTATTTAAAAAACCTTTTCCATTCAGTAGCAGGTGCATCTCACTCCCTAAAATCCTGCAGCACATTTTTATTTTTCCTTTCTCTTCAAATGTGTTTTGCATGCAGCCTGCATAACATGGCAGAAGAGAGGTGACAGAATAAACCTTTAACCTGGTCATTACCATCTTAGAATAAGGAAACTAGTATTTTTCAGCTATATTCTGGAGCTCATTAGCCACACTGGGAATTCAGTTCTTTAGTTTTAGGGGACACATTGCAGGTTCTGCAAGTGTTACTGGCTGTTTGGGATTTGTACTTGCTAGTCTGGTAATGAACATTCTTGAAATCTTATTTTTGTTAGATAAAAACAAAATAAGAAAAAAAAAGGGGGAAAAAAAAAAGCAAACAATAGATGCAGTTGAGAATATGAACTACTTGGTGCTAAAGCTTCAGTCTATGTCTTTTCCTAAAAGAAATAGCTTTGAAAATTCTTCAAAATACCCTGTAAGTTATAACTGGCTTTTAACGTATAAAACAGATGAGTAATTCAAATGTTTGGAAAACAGTCTTTCCTGAAGTTTATGAAGTAATAGATCTATTTATTAGAATGATCAACTATGAAACCTGATTTCAAAACACAAGCATCTACTAGCCTATGCTCTCTACAGCTGATACTCTAAGATCATCCAGTTTTATCAAATTAGTATTCCAGGGCCCAATTTTGATATTAAATCCCCATTCCCCACATACCCCTTAAGTAAGTGCCTTTGTTTCTACAGAAGCAATTTTACTTTCTACTCTTAAACAAAAAATGAAATCAGGATTAATATCTGGTCATAATGCTGAATGACACAAATTAGATTTGTATGTACAGGACACAGATCATGACACTTCTGCTGGAAACTTAAAAAAAAATAAAACCAAACCAAAACTCCAAATCCAGAAAACTAGTAACATTCAAGGTTAATACTTACTTAAAGGAAAATATTTAGTAGCAAATGCATATTAGAGAGACAGATGAAGTGCAGCTAGGACAGTATTTAAGCACTCATTTGGGTAAGAAAGTCCCAAAAAACCATCCCATTTTAGAACTGTGATAAAACAGGACTATGACAAAAGAAAGTGTAATTCAATTTTGAACACACTGTAAATAAGTAATAAGACATAATTATTTAGAAAGCCCTTCAAGATCCCATGGCTTTGGCAGAAATAAATTGAAGGGTGAAATTAAAGAATAGAAGAAAAACTTGGGCAAAATGAACTCATAGAGAAACAAAAGCAGTGAAAAGAAACAGATCTAGCGAAAGTACTGGTCTACTTTATTCTAATAATAGTGTCATCAACAGAATATATGTATGCACTAACACCTAATTTGAGCATCCTGAATTCTGACCCTGATTTCCAGAGATGGCAACTACACATAAAAAAATACTTAAATTGCTCATTACTAGAAATAGATTGATTTGCATGAGAAAGGTACAGAGTTAGATTCCCATTTAATTTATGAATATGAAGATCATAAAATGAAGTTTCAAAGTAAAGTCCTAACTCCCAGGCTAACACTTCCCTCCTGTTGGTAACAGCATCATTGCCCCTGGGACCTGGGAAGTAACACATACAGTGACCACAGGGCAGAGGCAGTTTGAGTGAGCCCAGCAAAAATTGAACAAAGGTTTAGGAGATGAGCAAGGCAAGAGAACCCGCAATTCTAATTGGTATTCAAATAGAGAAGCACCCAAGTGGGGAAACACCACCAACAGTGAAAGGCCTGACTTACTTATGTCCATCAAAACACTTGACAACACAGGTCAGGGCAAATAGCTCAACCCAGTCAAAACTTGGCACCATTCAGTAGAAGCAGAAGGATCTGCTCACCTGGAGCAACTTCCAAAGCTGTGGTTGTGCTCAACTTTTCTATTTCTCATCAGCTTTCCCCTCTTCAGCAAAACTTGCTGGTACACAGAGTCGGCTACTTTGTTTATTCTTAAGTATTTGAATGTAAAATGACCAAATAAACATGAGTTTACCCTGGTAAAGCAGGTAGTGGCCAGAGTAATCAAACACAGTGCATGTTGGGCACAAGAGATGATGGCTGATATTCTGCAGTCAGCACATTTTGAACTGCTTGCTTAGTTTAGGTTTTCTTTGCTAAATACTTACTTTAGCCATGGTTTGGGGGTTTTTGGGTGGTGGGGGTGGAGAGGTGATGCTAAATTTAATATAAGCAAATCACCAAGGTATTAGAAAACCAGCAGCTAATTCTTCTACAGCTTTAGAGAACAGCTGAGGGATCTAAATTATTGTTTTCCCATACTTCCAGCTCTATGCTTAACATTAGGTTGTCAGAACTGTCTCAGTCCCCTGAACACTGCACGTGAATGCTCTTATTTTTGTGTTCTAACACTTTACCTAAGCACAGTTGCTTAGATATAGTTAAGAGCCACATTAGCATTCTTCAAAACCATACTGAAGTATGAGATCACCCTTTGTTCTGAAGGGAAGTGTTTTATCCAAGACAGTAGCTTGTCAATTTCTTGGATCTTCAGCCACTAATACCTCTCTCATCTCTAAGTGTCTGACATGTGTTTCTTGCTTTAACTTACTGAACATTTATGGCAGCCAAAATGCAAGTTATTTAACATAGCCAAAAATGCTGTCTCCGATCACCCTGGCTTCAAAGTTCAAGAGCAGGACCAAAATTTGAAAGTCTGGCTTAAAGATTAAGTGTGAGCCATTGCTGTGTCTGAAGTGATGCACTTCAGGAGGCAAACAACATCCCCAACTGATGGCTGCAGTCTCCCACCACCCCCAGCAGCTCCTGTGTGCTTGTTCCACCAGACAAATTGGAGAGGAGAGGGAGCGAACCCCCTTCATGGACTCACCATCCTTTTCTAGTCACATTCACTACGCATTGCATTAGAAAATCGTAACGGTGTTAAAATATTTTGGCTGGATTTGTTATGGCCAGATCACTCACTTCCTTTGGGACACACAAAGCCTCCTCTGGCAATGAAACAGCCCAAATGTCAGCAAATCCTATAGAACAGAAAACGGTCTGTCAATGTAAAGCCTAAATGAATCTCCAGTTAAACAAAACAGAACTGTGTAACATAAAAATGCACATACAGAGAAAAGAAACAAGCTAGAAATGGTCACTTTTTATTAAACTGTCAGGTTCCCCCCACCCTCCAGAAACTTTTTTACAGCATTACAATGTATTCATCACAAGGTGCTATTAGAGCACAAGCTCACTCCAAGTGTTACCAATTCACGGACAGATTAGAGGGCACATTAATAACATAGTTAATATGAAGTGTTTAGAGCCTTTACGTCGGTGACAAATACGACTCAGCCAAATTTCCTGACCATTGAGGCCACGGAGGAACAATTTGGTAGATTTCATCAACAGTTCTAATTATGTTCCTGTCAAGTCGAGAACAAAGTAATCCATAACTGGGTGGCTGCTTGGAGACAGTGCCACGCGAGAGTAATTTATGCCCAAGACACAGGGCCCTCGCTGTAGTTAGTGTGCACAATGCTTGACTAACAAGTGGGTTCACAAAAAGGATTTTATTAGTGGAAACGCAGCCCTCCAGCTCTGAGCGGCTTGTCAGGTGCAAGCTTAGGAAGAGTTATGAGGCAAAGTCTTCTTGTTTATACAAGTATCCAAAGTCTATACTGGCCTCAGCGGGTATTAAAATGTGGTATTTTGGCCCAAAGCATGGCATGAGCTTCTGCCAGAGCTAGGCGAGCCCACTGCTGAGGCCAGGGTGTAACCCAGTGCTTTCAAAAAAACATTTCAGTCCTTGAGACTCCAGCAGCAGCACCACCTCAGAGGCTGAGCAGCACCAATGCCCTTTTGCAATTCTATAAATAACATGCTAGTGAAAGATGCAAAGGGATTATTAGCAACAGTAAACTAATACGTCACAATACACGACATTTCTTACTGCAGCCCGACTGGGAAACAAGCTGAAAAAGGGAAGGAGTGGGGGTAAACGGGGGAGAAGCTGTCATGTAATTTTGAGTCATCTTCTACTGTGATCTATATTAGGATGCAGATTCTATCCTTTCAAACAGGATTGTTTTATCTCTGACACTCCTGCTGGATTTCACAAAAAGGCAGTAATGTCTCCCTAGCATTAGGAGAAGCGCAAAGCCTGGCAGTGGTCATTCGGAACTCGCTACTTGCCTAAGTAGTAAGATGTTAGAGAAAGTAAAACAATACATTTCAAAAGTAATTAAGAACAGTATCTGTAAACACGGGAAAAAATACCATTAGCAAATATTAGATTCATGTGATAAATACAAAATGCTTAATGGGTTTTAAAGCAGTTTTCTGAAGGTAGCTGTGGACATACGCTGCTGTCAGCAGTTTTAGATTTTCATTTAGCAAGACAAAAAACACAGAACTTAAAAAGGGTCATTTTAGAGCCCTTTCTTTGATAGTGAAGAAATGAGCTCATAAAAGCATTACCAGCTAACTAAAGCTGTAGCCTACTTCAGTGGACTGAACATCAGCTCAGACAAGGGAATGCTCAAACCAAGGATGCGTTTCAGAGACTGACATGCTGCGGGAAGGTCGCCTTCTTCACCCACATTCCCCACTGGCAGAATGGATGCAAGTGTTCTCCCCATATGATATAATTTACCAAGAGATTTTTGGCGGTACAAAAATGTAACTAGCTTCACAGAACTACTGGTTGTATTTCACCTTTAAGATACTAGTTGAACACTGGCACAGAGCGAATGCAGAGCATGGAACATTGTGAAGCACTACATCAAAATCCTGAGCTTCTCCTTCCACAGTCCGCTAATGTTTCTTATTCAAATTTGCTTGAACCTGTAAATTCTCTGCTAAGTTTAGGAAATTTCCCAGCCCCTAGTGAGTGGGATAGTAGTAGTCTCATGCAGCTGAAGCTTCACAGAATCCCAATCGCTTGTACCCTTTACATTCAGGGATTACAAAAATAAAACAAAAATACATTTTACAAGCACTGGTGGCTTAAGCTACACGAGAAGGCAAACAGAAAAGGGAAGGACACATTGCCATTCTGCAGATGTGAAAAGAGAAACCTCTCTGGTAAATCAGAGGGTAATTCGGAAGCCAAGCAATGCCTGGACGCTGTAATTCCCAGACTCGTGATTCAGTCACAAGACATGCTTCCTTTCCTGGTGAAATGTCATGCTGCCGCATGCTTCTGTTACAGAACACATCTTAACCAAGTGTAGCAAAAGCATGATGATCCCATTAAGTATCTAACATCTAATACCTTGTGAAAACTAATTTAGTGCTTTATCAAATCTCTAGTTTGTATGTAGAGCATAAACTGGATACATTTGCTAATAGGGCAGATTGACCCGTCCCATATATTATCAAACCACATCAAAGTCTGCTGGAAGACATAGCCTTAGCTACTTATTATCCCTTGCATTAACTCTCTCACTAGCAACTCGACCAATACATTTTCCCGTAATACATCTGTCATGATTTTGCAGACAAATCGGCAATTCTGAACACTGCAGCAGTAAGAGACAGATAACAGGACTAAACCCATCATGGTCGCCTGGCTTTCCCATCTACTGTTAATTGGCACAGACAGAAGCCCTTGGAGCTAGACTTGCACAAGAGCATGCCACTGCTGGGCCCCAGAGATTTGGCATCTTAGTCACATTTGTATTTTTAGAGCTTTAGCCATTTACATGATTTCTTCACGATTTATTACATACAAGAGAAATATAGTTGGATGACAACATCTTCAAATTTGCAAGATTGGTTGTTGGGGTTTTTATCAGAAAAAGGGCATCTTATGCAAGAGAACACGTGGCTTAGCAATCAGGAAAAATGTGCTAGAACATTACTAATGATAATGTTATCAATATTAGACCAAATGAGAACAGCCTTCCTGGCTTGGATGCTACGCAATCATATTCCAACACGTGTTACATTCAGGGTCTTATTTGTGACACTACATAATAAATTACATATCTGAAGCCATGCTTCTAACTGCCTGGGGAGCTTGCTTATATGGCTAACAGAGGGGTTGGTTGGTTGGGTTGGTTTTAAATCACAGTTGCTACTTTTTCTGTTAGACGGTGTTTGTCTTTGGACATGGAAATCCTAATCCATCGTACTTGGGTCTCTTACTGATCTTTTCTGACGGTTTGACTACTTATCGTCACTGTAACCCAGAAGCTAGCATTAGAATACTTTAAAAAAAAAAAAAAAAAAAGTCAAAACATACTCTCTCTTCAAAAAGAAACCGAATCCCCCCCGGTGGAAATAAAAGATGCCTCTCACACTTCACATATGTGATTGTATATAGTTCTCAAATATAATTGTTCTTTGTACAATCCCAGTCATTCACATTTAATTCTACTGCCTTTTTTTTTTCCTCCTCTTTGTACAGTTTCTCAAGCACTGTCATCTTCTTTTACAGTATAAATTCTGTCCCTCTGTATCTTTAAACACTAACATAAATGAGTAGAGAGCATTTTGGGCAGGATGTGGGCATATTATAAGTTTTGTAGTTTTGTGGCGATCCCATATCCCATTAATAATAGCTCACTTTTAATCCAGAGAATATTAAAAAACTGCTTACAGCCCAGCTGTGGTTTAGCATCACCAACTCAGGCAGGGTGATACAGAGTGTTTTCTACTCAGTAAAACTTTTAACAAGTAAACTTCGAGCCAGGGGGAATAAATTAGATAAAAAAACAAAACCAAAAAAAATACTGGGCAGTGAGTTAAAACATCATAGTTCTACGTTACTGAAGTGAACCACAAGTCTCTGGAGCTTTATCTCCCCCCTTCCTTCTCCTCTGTATTTTTCTTCTGTTTTTATGTTGAAATCACAGGAACTACGCATTCTCGCAAGGCTGCAATCACTCAGCGGGAACCTGGCACAAGCACAATGCAACCACCAGCCAGGCAGCAGGAAAATGAAGGAAATCTCTCTCTCCCTCCCCCCTAGGTTTCTTAAAAGGGGCTCGGCGTGAATGAATCTTCCCGGTAGCCACCAACAATTTCTTATTCCTTCCGAGCAATCATCAATTTCAGCATCAAGTGGTTTAGTGGCTCTACAACTGGTAGTGGCAGCGGAGTAAGCCCAGCATGCAAACGTTTTGGCTAATTTAAAACCCTTGTGCTGCCGAATCAAACATGACAAGACAACAGTAAAAAGAGAGGCTATTATCCCAAATGAGAGTCGGCGGATGGCTGAAATTGGCTTGAGTGGCAGAGACAAAAGAGGTGGAAGGAGCAGGGACAACCAGGCATGATAATACTAGATACAGCACATGCTTTCTCTCCCACCCCCAGTGCGTTCACACATATCACTACCTGGAGGAAAAAAGGCAACATTTCTGAGTTTCATGGCCAGGCAGAAAAAAAAGAAAAAAACCAACCAAAAAAATCCTTAAGAAGATTCAAAATAAATTAGTACCTCGTGCAGTACCTGCCCCATGGGTATGAAGAAACTTAACTTACAAAAGAAGTTACCCTCTCAATAGAAACCCTAACAGCCTGAAGACTTAAACTGTCATTTCCTACCTGAATTCATGTCCTGCTGCCCAAAGTTCATTACCATGAATTGAGGATTGGAACCACTGATTTAGGATAGAATAACCTTAAAATGAGAATAATCCATGGCGTGGCTTCTGATGAATAGCTGCTACACATGCAGAGCTCACCAAGCACCCAAATCTCAATGAGCTGCTGGGGAGGAAAAGTGGTGGGCAGATGAATTAATTTTGCAAGGCATTTGGGAGACCACAAGCAGACTGATGATGTTCAGAGCCATGAACCCTGGTGATGGCTTGCAGCTCACAGAATGATGACCTGTGGGATCACTGGAGAGCAAGCAAGTTGTCTTTTGCAAGATTAACAATTTAAAAGTGCTGAAATTAATTTTGTTTAATAGCTGTGGGTGCAGACTCCTTACAAAGTAGGTTGCAAGGTCAGCAAGCCTCCTAAAGCCTTTTAAAATGCATCTTTTTATAGGGACAGTAGATTTAGGGTGGCTTAGGGCTTAAAGTTCTTAAAAGCAAGAGAAGTGTAAGAGGTCATTTCCTACCAGTTCCAAATCTTGGGTGAAGACTGCTTCACTTCTAAGTCTGTAACATACACTTAATGGTACATTCAAAGCTTCTTAAAGCAGTATGGGCTTCTTAGGGTAGGCAAGGTGAGAGACATTAAAATCAGACACAAGAAACAGATTAACCAGTATATAGCAGGGTTGTCAGAGCTACACTGGAACATGCCTACCTGTGTTGCAAAGCGGTGGTGGGAGGAAAGGAACAAAACCCACAAATATATATACATACATAAATATATGTATGTATGTATGGGAGAATAGGATACTGGGAGCAGAAAGACAAAGGCAAAGAGTGCTCACACCCTTGTCATCATTCAGAAGTAGTTCAGCTGTGATTCACACCTGTATCCTTATGTGAGACCGTTACACTCTGAATAACTGTACTGTACAGAGTGTTTCAAGGAACAGCTGGGCTCCACACTGAAACCCAAATCAACCATTTAGATGACACTTGCTCAGCCTCACACCCTAGTATATGTAAGCTATCACTCAGCATATCAAAATCTGCTGTCTAGTGCTCCCATATAGGACACATTTGTCCAATATTTATAGCAACAGCATCCAACTGCACAGGTAAAGTTCGTAGCAAGTATGAGTTCATAAAATAGAAACAGGGCATTTGTTTTACACCCCTGTGTAGTCTGAATTCCCCAAATTAGTCAATGTTGCCTTGAAAAATATTCATGTTTTGTTCAGTTGGGCCCGAGTCAAAGGTGGAGTCATAATTTTGAGCAGGAGTCCAACTCAAAAAAGTATGCATCTGAAGGAAGAAAACACTGAACATTTATAAATATCCACCTGGTCTTGCAAACACATCTTCCCAGGGAACAAAGAAGCCCAGGTGAAGGTATGATCATGAAAGATACAGCATACAAGTTTGTTTCATCCTGCCCCATTTCTTTTCATTTTTTCCTCCCAGTATGAAGGAAACACAGGGTTTCCTTTTCAGAAAAACAAAACCAAAAACGTGCCAAGCAGTAGACACACAATCTGTCAATACACAGCCTACCCTGGGATGGGCAAGCGTTACTGAGCAGAGAAACCTGCACCACTCAACCACACAAGCCAGCAGAAATGCTTCAGCCTTTGCTGACAGCCTAGAAGAGAGAAGAGTGTTGTCCTGTGTAACAAAACTTAGTTGCTATGATCCTGCAGATGAAGGGGGCCATTTCCCTAGCAATGAGGTAACTGACGGTCATTAGACAGAATTAATTCTGCTGCGAGCCTGTCACGCTGACAGTGGCCGAAGTGAACACACCAGCCATTTTTCTCTACCCCTTCCCACAGGGAATTAGAACAAAGAAAAGAGCCCCTGGGAAATACCTAAGACACCACAAGAAAATAATTTTACATGTGTATTAGCACTGCCACTCAATACTGTGTGCTTTCAGGCTGACATATGCTGCTGTACATGGTGTTTGTTCCCCTTTTTTTTGTTTCATAGTTGAATTCATATCTTCACGCAGCACTCCAAGAAAAGCCCAGTTCACAGTTCAGCAAGGCACTGCTTAAAAGGCAAGGCTGACGCAGGTCCTTAGGGCATCTCATCCATCCTGCGCTTGGATGGCATTCTCCACCAAGGGACCCCATTAGGAAGGAAGGGCAAACTAAAATCCTAACCCAAAGCAGTCTGAAACAGCACCGGCATACTGGTGTAGCAGCGATGGATGAGACTCCCATTTGTCTTCAAAGCATGGGAAGCCAATATATCTGCTTCACTGCAAACTCAACTTTACTTTCCAACCTTGTAGTGTACTCAAAGCTAAAGCGCAGATCAGCTTTCTATCTGGGAATAAGGCAGCAGAGAAGTGTCATTCGAGACTCCCAAGTAAACAGATTGGAAGTGATGCAGTTCCAGTGCAATTCCATACAGCAAAACACCCTGAGATACACATTCTGTATTTAAAACCAGTTGCCCAGGAAGGCATCGCCACAAGCTACAGAAAGTTGTACGAAGCTTGCTGAAAAATGCAGTTACTGTAGGAACACTATCAATATCACAGATCCTACTCTCCCTGCAGAAGGTTAGGCCCTTCTAAGCAGGAAGAAGCAGTATGTTTGTTCTGTGGCCAAAGTAATTATAGAGTTACCTATATTGCTTTGTATTCTCCTTTTATGAAAAGAGCTTTGTATCAGTGTTGAACAAGCTGAGTTGTGAGACTAGGACTTAATCTGGAAGTCTCCAAACTAAACTTAGGCCTGGCAGAGATAGATATGGCTTCATGCACTTCAGGAAAGGTGGTTCTGTTTATACCAGGTCTGAACACGGCCAAATAGGTTTCCTTCAACACTGCTTGTTAAAATGTTTATAGTTAAGTAGATGTAATTCCCTCACAAGTAATGTATGAGTATACATGCAAAGAGAAGTCCAAAGACATATGTGATGTTACTGTATGAATTCACATTCTTCATCCATGGGGGCAATCTGAAGGAGAACAGAGAGATTCAAATAAAACAGGCTTGGTAGAAAAGCGTTACGTTTTTGAAAGCTGTTCACCTGCTTATAGGAATCTCTAGCCAGCACTCTTATTTACAGTTTTGTGGTATCTGTTGTTCCAGGTGAGATCCTCCTGCACCAGGAGCTGTACAAGTGCAAAGAGAGAAGACCCTCATCACCAATACATACTGCAATTCAGAGACACCAGCCAGAGAACTGTTGGGAATTGAATGAACATGTTTCTTGTGCTCCAGCCAGGAGTCTAAACCTAAAGGTTATCCTGTCCTAATGTAGCACCATATCACCTCTAGCGTCAGTTAGACTGACCAGAACTGTATATATCTACCTGCCTATTCAGTTCATATCAGGAAGAAAGGAGACAGAAAGAAAAAAAAAAAAAGGGGGGTGGGGAATAATGCAAGGTCAGGCATTTATGTATGAGCCACATACCTTGTATGAGTAACAGCAACCTCACCCAGACCCAAACCTCCAACCCAACACCAGAAACTCTACCTCCTCCTGCTCAATACACAATTAATTGTTAATGTCAGCTGACTCCAAACACCTCCTAACTGTTCAAGATCACAAAAATCTCCTACCAAAAGCTTTTTTATGCATCTGTGTTTATTGTCTCTATAAATCCATTGAGAAGGTATACTGCTAATCTACAAAACCTAATTAGTGTGGACTGAAGACAAGGACAGCTATGTTCTCCAACACACTGAGAAAGCTCACAAGGTGTCATCCTAAGTGACTGTAAAAACTGTACGGATGAGATTTCTAACAAGACTGGCCCAAATCTCCAATTTAAACTCCCTGCCTCAAAGTTTTGAACTATTTTCCCTGCACAGCAGACTTCGAATTGGTCCTGACCACCTGCAAGAACAATCAACCCTCTTCCATCTAATTCTCCTTGGGATCAAACATTTCTCATGAAACAAAGAAGCTGCCTCAAAAGCTTGTTTTTCCTCAACCTGTAAAGTTCTAAAGACCTCTCAAAAAATAGTCTCCACAGCCTAGAAGACAGCAGCAAAACATGAAGTCCAACCACTCCACCACCATTGCTGTGCCTTGGCAGTTCTTCCTGCTCACAGTATGGCACTGTTTTTGAATTACTTGCAAAAGAGCAGAGAGAGGGGAGAGCTGAAAAATAAGACAGAGATCTTGTCAGAAAACAAAATAAAACAGACCTAAGTCAGCCAGCCTCAGCTGCAAAATAATTTCTGAGCTCCTACATCCGTGTGACACAGGTGAAAAGAGCTTGCTCTTTCTCTGAAACACCGAAAATGTCAGATTCTGCCAGTGATTTTTGATGTGTGTATATCTATCCATCTAGATAGGTAAATGTAGATATAAGGTACTAACCTCCCTGAAATCATTGATAATCCCAGGTATGACAAGCATCAGCTCCAGAAGAAGCATCAAGCCTTGGTCAGGAAACCTAAGGTTATTCTCTTCACCTCACCATCTTCACTCCTAACAGTCATGAGGCCAAGAGGCACCATATCATATAATGGCCTTCCCCAAACCATGGTAAGACTCAAATGAATCTGATGCACACTGAAATGCCCAGAAACTGGGAAGCTGATGACTGTCCCTGGAAAAAAGTAGTTTAAAAAAAAGTCTTGTAGTTACCTTTGAACTTCTATCTGCACCACTGGGGCAAATGCACTCAATATCTGGATGAGAAGCACTACAGGGGCTTTCATAATGGAGTATAAAATAAAAAAAATAAAATAAAAAAGGTAAACATGTCCTGTTCCTATTCTGATTTTTTTTTTTTTTTTTTTGGAGATAAAGCCTCCTTCTGTCAGAAAGAATGTCTCCCGTTTCCAACAGGACTTCTAGTCTAGTCCATGTAGATTTCAAACTACCTGTTATTGTAGCACTAAAACATGTTAAGAATACTGAGCGAGTTAATCAAAGCACCCTAATTCACATTGAAAAAAAAAAAAAAAACAAACAAAAAACCAACAAAACAACAACAACAAAAAAAACCAACTAAAAAAAATCAAGAAAACCTAAAGTCAAAGAAGAAAACAGGGCGGTAAACACTGAATTAATTTTTTTGTCTCTTTTCCCTCAGGCACATAGAGCAGTCATTAGGGAACAATCTAAAGGAGCTGAGGAAACTCATTACCAATACACCAAAGCATGGTCAGGGGGCCATTTGGGTTTTTTGTTGTTGTTGCTGTTTTGGGGTTTGTTTTGTTTTCTATCTTTCCCTTTCATACAGAGATGAAGCACGAAGAGACTTCTGGGACCTGACTGTGTTATGGAGCAGGAACGACATGCCTCCAGCCCCGCTCCACAAACCATTCCATCAGCAGAAGTCTCTGGCAGGTTGGAGACGGACTAACTTTTCCAAGGTATTAAATTAAAAGATGTTGAATTAAGTTAAACGCCCCACATTGAATTGACATTTCCTTTTTTTAATGCAAGCTAAGATTGATGAAAAATACCACTTATCTACATTAAGGGTCAAAATATCCAGCGAAAGAAGCCTCTGGTTCAGCGCGTCAGAGCAAAGTCAGTCTTACATAATCCGAGGACCAGAACGCGGATCACATTCTGATGATCCAATTAATGGTGGGATACTTTGCAATCAGCCAGGAAGCAAGGCCCCTAACAGATTGTGGGGCTGTAACATCAATTTCTTAAGTGCATTTAAAGGATTACAAATGTTAGTCCTGGCTTGAGATTGAAACACCTATTGAGGTGCTCTGAACCACATTACAGTAATTGGGTACCTGAATTAATGCCATTTCTTCTGATGGGCAAGTTGAATACATTGGAATTACGGATTTCTTTTGCTGTGTTTCACTTTCAGTGTTTTTTTTTTCCCCCCCTCCTCAGAACATAAATCTGAGGCAGAATATCTCTTTTTATCTAGATAGCTTTAATTACAGCCCTGAGGCACCCAAGTACTGTCCTAATTTTACCTTCTGCATTGTTTGGGTGCATTTCCTTTTTTTAATTATTATTATTATTTTACTACCCAATGAAATTAAGATGAGAACAAAATTATTTTTTTCTTGAAGCTTCAGGTGGAAGGGAGAATAGGCTGCTGAGAGACAGAGAAAGAAAAGTCTTTCTTTTCCTCCCCATATCCTTCTTCCACTATGTAAACCTTTTTATGCATGCACCAGATACCATTTGCAGTGTTTTACACCTCTAGAGAGCTAGAACTAGGACTGCCTCAATTAGTCTTCTATTCCTTCTGAGGTCAGTTCAAGTAAAGGTCTCGATCATATCAAATTGGCAGGAATGCTAACTACCTGGGTATTTCAGACCATACAGGGTTCAGCAAAAGAGCTTAAAAACATGTAGCTTGTTTCAAGAGTATTCAGTGAATATACAGCATAAAGCTGTAAGTGTGTGCCAGAGACTAAAACACACTAACCTGGTATATGAAAAGTTTAAAAACCTAAAATAGGTTAGGGCATAGGTTTATTTGTAGGGCTTTTCGACCAGGCAGCATCTCTGTTAGACTGCAGTACACAGCATACAGGACACATGCATTTTCCTCTTCTATCACATGAGTTTTGATAATTAGAGTAACAACAAGGAATTCCATCCATTTTTGTCCTCAGTCTATGTGGCACTGACATTTCAGTGACCTCAGCAGTGATTTCTCACTTGCAGCTAACTGGAATGTACACAACCATGATATAATGCTCATGCTGTGAAAAAAGGGGTGGGAAACAGAGCACGGTATTCCAAATATCCCAGTTCACTCTGTACATTTCATTTATCTGGTTACAGCATATCAAGCTTAGATATCATTTTAATTACTCGGGTTTTTGAGGTCTATTTATAATCAAAGTTATAAATATGCATGCAAGCATATACAGTTTCTATTTCATATATATCCTTTCTGAGGTATTTCAACTTTTTGTCCTATATTCAGGATTCCATAAGAAACTGTGATGCCACAGTGATTCTGCTTTAATTTTGGGTTTGCTTAAGATAACTGTAAACAGTAAAGATACAGGAGCTATTTATCTTCATTGCTGGTTAAGAGAAAATCGTAGCTTATACCTTAGGGGACCTAAGGAAGCACAGTGATTTAACTGGCATATGAAGAGAAGAGACAGCTTCTAATTCAGTAATAGAACTTTCTGACACTCAGGAAAAAGAGGTTTGCATGGTTTGGTCAGATAGCCTTTTACAGTTAACTTATTATTATTATTATTATTTTATCTTATTTCCTACCACATAAGAAACAGCATCAGATTTAGGAGGGGCCACTGGGGACCATTCAGCTGTGCTTTTGTTTCTCTGGACTGATTTTGAATGTTATTTAAATTTTCCATCCCCACTAAAGTGGGACATTCCTAGAATTTAGAAATTACCCTTTTGAAATATGATAAAACTTATAAACTATCTCCACATAAAAGGTGATTAATCAGAGGACAGACGTATCTTCATTGTAAGGGCCATACGATGAAACAGGGCTAAAGGATTTTCAAAAAGTGTCTTGCAAATCTCAATTCAAATTTCAGAGCCGTTTTTGACTCATTAGATCACTCTTGCTGAAATGATTTACATACAAATAATGAAAATGCAAACCCCAAGGACTAGTTAGCTGTTTAGCAGTGTATATATTTTATATAAACTTATTACAATACATCTAGTTTTAAATTCATTAACAAAAATTAATGGCTACCCAGTGGTCTACATTGCACAGCACACAGTTTCAATAGGCTCTAAATTACCGCGTTCTATCACTCCTCCAGTGATCCTACAGATAAGGCAAACTTTGTTGTCTTGAAAGCGTGAACTACCAATTTGTAGCAAAGCTCATATTTATTTTAGTTATTGAAAATCAACAACTGAACTTCAGAATATATTTATCTTTTTTTAATATCTCTGGAATATTTTGGAAGAACAGAAAACTTTCTCCCTCTCCCCTTCAGCAAAGGCAGCATGATTCCTTTAGGACTCCACTGCAGAGACATCAGCAATAACAGCTCCAGCATGGTCAGAAAGCACTGACTTCACTAACTTTCATTCTGGACTTGATCCAAAGTTTACTGAAGTCATAAGGAGACTTTGCATTAACTTCAGTATTATGTAGTTCAGGCCTTCTAGTCCTATCCCCCCCTTTCACCCCTCCCAACCCCGAACTGAGCTGTGCGAGCATTAACTGCATTGTTATTGTTATGGCACATTCAGTATTGAAGTGCCTACTGATAATGCCATCCAGATGTCTGTCTGCTTTTTTATGGTTTGGGTAAGGAGGAAAAAAAAAAAAAAAGTTATGTTTCATAAGTAATTAACAGAAATTGCTCTTGGATTTTTACAGATGAGAAATGATTTGGGACCCAAGAGGGGGGCTAAGGCTCACTCTTTAGTAATAACATTTAATGGATAAAAAATAAAAAAGTCTTTCCACACTCTTTCCATCATATTTCCCAAATATTTACAGTGTACACCTCGGATTTGAAATAAGCCAGGGAGAACTAATGCATTGTTTACACTTGGAATCCGAGGTGGCCCCGTCCCAGCAGGGCAGTACAATACGCTGTATCTTTCCCTTCTCAGTACTTATCTTAATCTTAATAACTAGCCAGACAACTGACTCCAGAGTCCTGGGCTTATCGACTGGAATTCGTCACATGCACACAAGAGAAGACAAGAAATGCATTATATAACAATGCCATACAAATCATTATCTTTTAATATTTAAAAGTATGTATTCAAAGTCTGATATGAAACCATTTTGGTTGAACTCAATTCCACTGGTTGTTATTAAATTTGATAGCAAATGAACAAAAATACACTTGTAACATATTTATCTGCAAAAGAGTTTATTTGTAACAGATCAAAAGGCTGCTTCTTACTGCATTTTAGTTACTGCTATCAAATGCAATCTGCTTTTTAAACATGCTTTGATATGGGAAGACTATTTTCAAAACAGGTTAATAGGAAATGTGTGGGTTTTTTCTTCCAAGTCTCCTAAGTACCAAGAAATACCCAGAGCATGAACAGAAAGTCTATTGCGCCCTCACTGTAGGTCTACAACAAGATTTATTTGAAACAAGTTTATATAAGCACCAGGAAAGCCCTTTCAACTGCATCCACCAGGCACTTAGACCATGCTTGCAAAATTGTCACATAGATCTGAATTTTGGTTCTGATGTCTCTCACTAAACAGCATTTTTTTGCCAGGAAGCAGAGACACGTGTGATCCATGGCATTAGAGGTACTCTGCTGCAAGGCTGGTCTCCTGTGAGGGTTTTCTTTCATGCCTTTCACTGCACCTACATGGTAAGAACTGCTCAAGTATATAGGCACCATGGTGAGGGGGGAGAAGAGGCACAGGGAGAATAATGATTAGGAGCCCATTCCTGCAGAAAGAGGGAAGGGAGAATGATATTGAGCACAGACCCTGCCACTAGCCCCCTCCCTTTGCCTGCAAAAGGATATGAGAGAAGATGGATGCCATGCAAACTGATGTTATTAGCAGGTACATGAAGTGGGCTTATATGAAATAAATATGGGTTAACAAAGACACTGCAAATACACTCCTCTCCTCTGCTTACTTTGCTCTTACTCAGCCTATGAAAGCATTACTCCTGCTAAGCGATAACACCCTCAGCAATGCGATTCATCCCAGCATAAGACACCAGGGTCGCTCTCAAAAAGACTATCATTGCTACTGCCAGCTTTTCCCAAATTTCTCTTCCATGTCAGAAACTTTTGAAGTATACCCTAGGCCAATCCTTTTGTTAAATCACAAACCACAGTAAATCAATTAGTTAATCAATCCCATCAGGCAATCAATTAACATGAACTAAGAAATCCCTGAGCAGACATATTCTTGTGTGAACAAAGGTCACCCACTGGGGCCTTTACATGTCTGTTCATATTAGTTTAAGCCCAGGTTTAGAAGGAGAAATTTTCCTGTGATAACAGTCCTTTGTATTGATGTGTCAGCACAGACACCTAGTCTCTGTGTATGTCTGGCAGTGATCATCTGTATTTTTACTCCTGTAATAACTAGAGGCCACTTTCAGAAGAGGGAATCTGAGATTTGTGCTCCGATGTGGCGAGAGATGAGACCTCACCAGTGCCACCGGAAGAAGTGTGCACCAGGCTTTGTAACAGTACCTGAACAAAAGAAGAAACTGGACTTTTAAAAGCATGCACCTGTCCTGGTTTCAAAAAATTGAAAGTGCAAAGAAATTTTCCATCACCCCCAAATATTTGATCCTTGTTGCAAAGCCAATTACTGAATCTATTTGCTAAGGGTCAGGCTCAGTCTCACTAAGAGTTGGGAGAAACAAGTTTTGAACACCTAGAGGGACACCTGCAACTTCACTTTCTTTCTAATCACAACTACTAAATAATTATATTAATCAATAATTTTTAGAGTTGTGTGGTAGTTACCACTCAGTGGTAATTCACAATTCAGTGCTAAATCCATTTAGTCAGACTTGCAACAGACCTGCAACCTAAGTAGACATGATTACCTCTCTGTATCAACTGAGGAAACTTAATTTGGGGGGTTGGAGGAAGCAATGTCACCGGCACACAAAAGGGTACACAAAGTTCACAGTAAAGCAGAAATTTCAGTAAAGCCGGAGGTGGTGGGTAACTTGGAATTCTGTGAAATAAACCTTACAAGTCA
The DNA here is from genome assembly GCA_033439905.1 of Ceryle rudis. Lineage (NCBI taxonomy): Eukaryota > Metazoa > Chordata > Aves > Coraciiformes > Cerylidae > Ceryle > Ceryle rudis. The sequence goes on from JAAGNO010006990.1 coordinate 83,153, forward strand.
GGCCTGCAGACTTCTGCTAGGTTGCCATCACTACTTATTATTTGAAAATGGCTATTCTATGGGGTTGCTCATAAGCATAAGTGTTCTTGCAGACAATTAAGCTATGTAGCACCCAGTCTTATTTACCTCCAAAATCTGCTGCAAGTTCATTGTCCCTTATGTATCGCATCCCTTCCACTAAACAAGTTATACAGTTAGCAGCAAACAGGGTATCAAATAAAGGTTGACAATCCTTGCCAAAGTCAGGGAAAGAAAGATGCCTGGAACAGTGGGGAATTGGCCTAACTTGGGATGGGGGGGGAATAATGCAAAGGTATGAAAATGTATTCAACAATGCTCTCGGTGCTCAGATCCAGCGGTGACAGGGCTATAAGCAGATGCATTAGGCTGGAAATATATCAAGGTTAGATTAAGCTGCACAGTTTCCATTTTATTAATGGTCTTCAATCTGACTCCTTAATAAAATGGAAAGCATTTGTAAAATTTTGATCAGAATCCACACGTAGCTTTCAAATGCTTGCAACCTTTGGGTATATTCAGGAACAGATTTCAGAAAGCCCATGCCTAAAAATGAAGGAGAGAAGGGAATGAGAAGGAGAAAATGACTCGAGGTGAATCAGACCTTGAAGTGAATTATTATGTAAACTGTGAGATAGGCTAAATGAAGAAACCATTGGGACAGCATGGGTTTTTTGCTTAGATCAGAGATGCTGGACCACTGCAGCATCTGCCACAGCAGTGTAACTACAAGAGTAAATATCTAAGATGTCTATATTTAAATATTATCCTCAATGGCATACTAGAGCCACTGGACTGTTGCAAGGAACTGGAAAGCCCAGGTGGCCAGCAGGCAGAAGAAAGAGCAGGAGCTGCAATTAATGCAATGCTGTATCACTATCAAGTCATTCAGGTTTCCTTTCACCTGCCTGCAGGGAACAGGCGAACAAAGTTTTTATCTAACAGCTACTGGACAAGGAATTTTCACTGGATAAAATAAAGATGGCAGGAAAAGAAAGTTCCTAGAAAAATCACCTCTCAGCTGCATGTCTCTACTTGCAGAAAGAAGTTAAAGTGCAGACTTCTAACTTGAAAAGAAGTTGAAACTCATATTTAGAGATATGCAACAATTTAATTTAAGAGCAACCCTGACAGAGAGGGAAAGACAAAAAAATACCAACCAACCAACCAAAACAAAACAAAAAAAATCTCACAAGTGCATATGCTGTGCTGCCACAATTCTGGTATCTGAAACCTGAAGAAAACAACTTAAAGGAAGTATTATTCATATATAGCAGTCTGTGGATTAGTTCACTATAGGTTACACACAGATTTCTGAAATGACTTCAACTAAGCTTTTTCTCTGGTAAGTAGTTGGATCCAAAGCAAAAGGAACATACCTGAAAACAGAGCACTAAAAAGTTCTCCTTTTTAGCCTTCAGAAAGAGAAAAATATCACATCATACAACATCTCCAAGCAGTATCAGGATATTAAAAAAAACAAACCCAAAACAAAACAAAAAAACCACCACATCAGGGAGGAAAGCAAAATATCAGCCACGCTTACAACCTTCAGTAAGGAGAACAGTTGCATTATCCAAGGTCATGGCCTTTGTTAGCAAGCAGAGGCTTTTCCTAACACTTGAACCTGATGACGTCTATAGTAATAAAGCTTACATCCATAATGAAGCATGAGCACTTCCTCTGGGAAAGGCCTGGAGCTATCAGGAAGGACAACATGGTACTGTAACAAATTAAAAGTCTGTTACTCTCCCTTTGACTTTGATATCTACTTGGATGACATTTGCAGCACTGATGGGGACAACACTACAGAAAGAAGAACCTTGATTAGTCTAGCCAGTAGAAAGTCATCTGTTATCCTAGGAGGCAAATCTGGAAAAGTTTAATAAAACTAGACACTGTCGGTTCACCTTATACCTTAGGCTCATGGTGAACCCAACAGAAAATACTGAACACATTTATTCAGATTAACTGAACAATTTCTATAGGTGACACCTCCATCTGTTCTTCACAAGGCATTTTTCTGTGTGCTCACAGACTACCTTGTAAATACAACTGAAATGCCAGGTGAGCACAAGTGACTTCTCTATACTACATGCCAAATATTTGGGGTTTTGACCTAGGAAGAAACAACTGGGTTAAGACAAAAGAACACATATAGTTAGGAGAAAAACTACTGCTCTATAATCCATATTCCAACAAAACTGCTTCCTCATAATCCACATAAAACAGCTTCCTTGCACATGCTAGGGCCTTCCCATTACTGTATATCCTTCAGCATTGTGGCAGTGTGAGAAGAGCCTAGACAGACAGAATATTTTAGGCTATTATCTTAACATCAGGTGCACACTGAAGTTAAAACATATCAGGGTCCCTAATTCCCATAGGCCTCTATGCAAATCTTTCCACTTCTTGGGCAGTGGTGAAATACTGTGACATTGAGTAGTAAAATGGCACAGCAAAGCAGATAAATTCAGGAGAAGTTCACCACAACAAAAGACAGTAACCATCTCTGAACTAAAACAACGAAGAAAGTCAGTATCTTGAAGCTTTCTGGGGGACTCCAGCTAGACTAACATTGAATGCCTTGTAGCGTCCATCTCATACTGAAAGAAAAGGTATTTGGCAAGGTGCTAATCCAATGCAACATACAAACTAGCAGTTTATTTAAAACAAAACTTGATCCTTATTGGGAGCCAAGATATTTGAAGCACACACAAGTAAAACTAATTTAACCTTTGAAAAGTTATCTCCGGAGGGAAGAATAGAAATCCCTTTATAAGATTTTTAAGCACTGCAATTATTGACGAGGACTATATTACTTCAGTATTCTCTGATCAGGAAAAAAAAAAAAAAAAAAAGGCGCCACAGGAGACATCAGCAGCTGTCAGGCTGTTTTCCAACTGCAATGAGGTAGTTTACAGTGGGCTTGTGCCAGTCTCTTAAGACCCAGTTAAGAAGCCTTTTTAAAATGCCTTAAAAAGCCAACTCATACATTAATCAAGTTGAGCCCTCATCCATACTTACTGCAATACATCAATTACCATGTCCTTTTTTTTTATTTTAATAAATTCCATTTGACAGCAGACACCTTATTAAGGCTCACTAAAACGATACAATAAGTAAAAGGCTATTAATATTGCTTTTTTTTCCCTGCTGCTATTGTCTTGCTGCACTGGTCTGCAAACAAATTCAGGCTGCATTACAATTAATGCCAACGGAACTCCTTCTAACGACTTCCAGCTTGCTAATTTTTTACGCTAATAATAAAAAAAAGGCATTGCTATGCAAGAACGGCCCCCTTTTATCATGCTCGCATGGCACACTAGAGAGCTCCTGCCATTGTTCACATGAAAGACAATTAAACCCAGGAACATCAAACCCAAAAATGACAATCTGCTAACCAGCACTGGGTATTGCTGAATTCTTTTCTCTATTTTCTGTACTGATAGAAAACAATTCTCCAAAGACATTTCCCTCCCCCATGCCCACCCTTCGGAAAAAAAAAAAAAAAAAGTTTGAAAAATACCCTTGCTGATTTATGCATCTCTGCTCAGAATTTATTAACTGTCTAGGGCCAATTTCACTCTTGCATGTCTATTGCCTCCAGGTTTGAATTCTAGACACATTTCAAGAAATGCAACAATAACATTGTCCACATAGTTTAATATTTAAAAACAAACACACACCCCCGCCATGGCTCATGTTTTCTGAAACACAATATAAAATGCTAAAGACAGGAGGATAAAGCTAGCGTGTAACAAGTTTATCTCTCCCAGTTTTTGGGGGGGTTCAGGGGGTTTTTTGTTTGTTTGGGGTATTTTTGCTTGTTTGGTTTTTGTTTTGGTTTTTTAATGAACTATGGTTTTGAATTGCATGCATTTATATAGAGACACAACATTATATGTATGGACAATTACACTACTTTGTACCTCTGTAAATGACGTCTGGCTAAGAGTTTCCAAATACTTTCGTATACATTAATTCTCACAAGATCTTTGAGAAGTAGGTGGTTTTGTACATTTTACAGGTACATATACTAGGCAACTGAGAAGTGATATCTTAATGCCTTAATTGTCAGACTATGATGCATTAGTGGTAATAATACAAGCACAAGCTCCAAAAATTCAACTGTCACCATGAAGATGCCTCAGAAATGTTGACAATCTTCATCAGAACTCTGAAGTCTTTACTTAAGATGCATCCTTATCTGAGATCTTGCAAAACTTAAAGGATGACAGTAAGTCCTGCTTGGCTCGTTTGACTCCAGCTGTCCTGATCAGAGGTACTTCCTTAGCCTAAATCTATATATGTCCCAGCAACTTGGACTCCAGTTCAGTCACTTTATCCTACACCACAGTACATATGCGTTTACTGCATGAAAATCAAGAAGTTAGAACCACAGTAAATAACCGCTTTATATTCTCAAATATTCATGATACTGGTTAAGTCAGCAAGTGTATATATGTGCATGTCACGCACATGATGTTGAGAAGGAACTGGTAACTTGCTGATTGATACATATTTGACCTGTAATAAGAGGCAAAGCTTTGGCTGCAGGATACAAGTCTTGTGAAAAATGTCCAAATTATATATAGCACCAAACTGTAAAATTATGTACAAATACCAAACTTTATAAACATGAATGAGTAGAAGGAATTTATGTATTTAATAAGAAACTGGGAAATTCCCATGTCCCTTTTGCCATACAAAACTGATTTTCTACCCCCTTAGGCTGAAGGGCATCAAGCCTTAAACCTGTCACCTGAGCAGGCCTGAATATTTCCAGGCCTTAACTTCAGACCAAAAAAGTTGAGGTAAATTCTACATTTAGGTAAAAAGAATCCTTTTTTTTGTTGTTGTTGTTTAATATCCACTGAGAGCCATGGAGTGTTAAGAACATACCCCAGGAAAGATGGATTAGTAGGAAGTGGCCAAAAGAGGCCATAAAAGGTGCATTATAAATGCAATTCATCACATAACTGTGCAATTTGTCAAATGGATATTGTACCTTGTATAGTGTCTTTTGGGACAGAAGCTAAAGAAAAAGGCCTGGGAGATAATGGTTCTATTCCTGGCTCTGCTACTGGTTCTCTTTTTGACCTTGGAAAAGGCTTTTTAGCCAAAATATGTAGACTGCTTTCTACTTCTGTTATTGCACACCCAACTTCATTTTGATTAGGCTTAGAGTTGCAATTCTAAAATCACAGTGTCCTGAAACCAGAGAACTAGGAGACACCTGACACAGAAATCTGATTTTCCAGGTGTCTGTTAGGCTAGGGGCTGAATCCACGTGTCTTTAGACACACAATAGGAAAGACAGGAAGATAAAGCTAACATCTTAAAAAAGATTTCACAAGAATTATCTTGATATTCACACAGATGTGATTAAATAGGTATGGAAGTATTTCATTGTTCAACTAAAGTGACCCTAAAAATAACTGCTAGCACAGTTCTATAGGTGGTTCAATGCTATGATGTCACTGAAATCAATATGTGCCAGACATAAGCCAGTTTGCTAAAACATAGCGCTGCAGCCTGAATCAGCTGTCCAGAACTGCTCTCTATCAGTCAACAGGTCAGATACTGCTGGCTACCTTCTGAGCCATTGACCACCGGGTTGGACTATGTGAACATCGAGCACAGGATCCTTGCCTGCTACTCCTGGAAAAGGAAACTTGTGGCAACACAAAGAATAAAGCTTGTGATGCTTCCCAAACTGGGTGCACCTGGGTGCCTGTGGGAGCAAAGACAAATCTGTGAAAGCAGCTCTGCTGCTTTAAGGTGGTGTTTCTCTCCACTGTTGACCAGCGGTCTCTTAGCACAGCCTCACCAGCTGCTCACAAGAGCACTCCAGTACAACATTCAGCAGCTTCACTTGCTGCACCCACTCCCAGACTAGGAAAGCTCACATTGTATCTCACATTGTATATCTCAAGGCACTAACATCTTTCATTGCACCAGTCAGACCCACAATAGCTTGTTTAGTTACGGTCCATCCAAACATGTACTAATCTGGTCCAAATAAACACAGCTACTATTCATCCATCTCCAACTTACACAACTTTTCTCAAGTACCCACTCAGATGTCCCTTCAACTCAGCATTTGTGATAAGGACACACATCTGCATTAAGTACACTGAAAGGTCCTTTTGTATCTTGGTAAGGCTCATGAGGCAGCCTATGATCTGCCTGCATCAACAGTGATGAAGAAGCCAAGAATTACTATCAGCATCCTTACCTATGGAAATCACTCATTTTTCATAGGTGAAGAGGCTGCCCTGCTGATCTGTGCACTTAGTGGACAACTTAACCCAGGAGGTAGCTACATTCATGTTCCACCTGCATCTACCCTTCCTGCCACCTGTGTAGTCAAAGGGCTTTCTTTTTTTAACTCCTCTGTGAGAGAGACTTCAGCTCTACAGCAGAGTGCAGGCTCTCACTCCACATGAGCCAGCTGCTTTATGAGTAGCAATTGCAGACAGGGGCTGCATATAAACCACCGCAATTCCTCAACACAAGTCACTGGGATTTAAAAGAAAAGAAATAAAATAAATAAATAAATAAGAGCAGCAATCTCTTTTTGCTGGTTTGGTTGTGTGTGTGTGCATTTGCTTTGGTGTTTTATTCTCCCCCTCTTGAAAAGACAAAACAAATTAAAAGTAATAAAAACATCCACTTCTTTTTTGTACATTCACACATGCACTGGATTTGGCTCATTTAGACACTGCAGCTAAACCAATTTTGATGTGATATCCGAGACAATTCTACAACGTCCCCAAGTCTACAACAAAAACAAAGGCAAACGTACATTTGGGGTTTTTTTCCCCACACCATACCAAGTTTGCAGCTCATTTGAGGTCTACAGAAAGTGTAAGAAAACACCCCTGAATTGATACCGCTGAAATCAGAAGTTTCAAATATGACCACAAAAGAAAAATAAAGAGAGAAAATTAACAGGTCTGACATCACAGCCAAATTTTTGCATTGCTTAAGCCAGTGTCAATCAATAATAAATCCGTAGAGTTACTCTAAATTAATGCAGATGGAAACTGAAAGTAGACAAAACCCATACTGACTGTAATGAAATTGCTTATTGATAGTGCTTCACTTACCATCCAAATAAAAGCAGAGTATATGAACAAATTGTTTTATACATATTCCCATCCTTTTAATTACAGTGTAAGAGCAGCAATCGTTATCTTTTCTATCAACTTACTCAGATTTATAATATGGCCTGCTCCCCACACTTAAGACAATATAACCTTACACCACAGCAACATTATAGTGCCACATCCTGTATCCTAGCAACAGTTTAGGGCTTGTATTTGATGTCAAAATAATGGGTCCTGCTTAATCTCTTGGTTTTTTTTGAAGCAGGAGGTCAAACACTGAAATCTAGAGGGGAGGTGGATACTGAAGAGCATTCTAAAAACACACCTATGAGGTACATATTTATACGTGTGTATACGTGGGTGCATACACATAAATTGATAGCCATATGTGTACACAAAATAGATGGGTCTAGTTTTTGTCTTTAAAGTGTTTAGATGGGAGTGAAAGTCAAGAAATGGAATGATGTATATCACTTTCAAGGTATCAGAGGCTTTTAACAAACACAATCTTCCCCTGCTTTTATCAGATCACTGTCTTCTATAAGTTAAGAGGAAAAAATATCTGACAGTCTCAGTTTTTTCTCATCTAAATTTGGTCCTATCACCATATTAAAACAAAAATATTCCTGTCTTTAATCCCTTATGCCATTCCTATTTCCTTTCAAAGATTCAGTTAAAACATACCGATTAAGTGATCTATCTCCTCGTGGCATTCACCAAGCCATGACACGGCTGAGACTTACTTGCATTTAACTATTTAAAACATGAATTGTGATGGAAAAAATCCAAATGGCTTGATTTGTAGCAGCACCAGGGATATATGGTGGTAACCAGAAATAGCGATCAGAGGACACTGACTATCTCTGATTCAGTCCAGAGACTGGAAAGCACTTTGAAAGAACAGAATTCAAGTCTGGGTGGCTGTCGGAGAGGCACATACATATGTACGTATGCATGCACATGTGTGTGTACTACTTTTGCAGGAAAAAAGATGCAAAACTGAATCTATAGTTTTTAAGTCTGAGGAAAACCAAAAAAAAAATGAGCGTCACGCTATTATAACCTTCCCCAGGTAATTTAATCCTCCTTTCTATATGCATGAGTTTGTAATTTTTACTTTTAATGTCCCCGAGAACTCCACAAACCAGGCAGGGGAACAGAGCATCAGCTGTCCAGTAAGCAACAAGTAAATAGGGTTTTGTTGAACGAGCAGGTTTCTAAACACGGCTGGTATTCAAACATGCTGGATAGGCTCAGGGCTATTTGCTCTTCCTTGCCTCCAATGCCTCAATAGAACAGAAGAAATAACGATTATTTTAAATTGTGTTTCATTTTCACTATACATCAGTTTAAAAAAAAAAAATACACTGGGGGGGGGAGAGGGGGCGGAATCCTTCCCCTTGAAAATTTGCAGTGAGCGTACAAATCAGCAGAAGGATTTTTACAGTAACCACTGTTCATCCAACAGCTACGTTAACAAACCTTCAAGCGCCCGCAGTACCACGGCTTTGCCTTTCCCCTCTGCACCCCACTAACCCATCCCCTCGGAAAGAGCCAGATAAAACAGACAGCTCCTGGAGCATGTCCCCAACAATAACTAACCCCAGCTCTATGGGACCAGCTGAGACAGAAGAAATTGGAGGAGCCACACTTGGGTGCCTGGTACAAAGAGAGATCCACAGCGCAAGAAGAAAAACACTGCTCATAGGAGAGCGATATCTTTTTGTTATCCACAATATTTTACTTCTAGCTGCAAACCTAGAGCTTGAAAGGATCCTCACTAGCTCTGTTTATTTATTTAGACCAATTCTTGTAGCCCTTATCCTCTCTAAACAATACCGAGGTGAAGAGTTTACACGAGCATATTGTCCAGAGTTCAACTGTTGAGCAAGCGCTTCACTCCAGCTCTAACGAAAGCCAGCACCCTGTTTGCAAGCCTTCCCCATGTTTCTCTCTTTAAGGAAACTGTTTACTGCGTGGGTACACGCACACGGCAATTCACCGCTCTCTGCAATTGTCATGGCAGTCATTCTCTGACGGATGTAATTATCCCCTGAAGATGATGCGTGGACAACCCTATCCCCTGCTAGGCTGTCCCAGTTTTATAAACTGCAAATCTGGTCAGCTTACTATACAGAAGGAAAAAAAAATAAAATAAAAATAAAGCTGTTTAAAAAGGACAGCTGCTGCCACACTGCCGCATTAATGCGGTCCCAGCAGAGGGAAGGCACCATCCCTCTTTCACTGCAGATTCTTCCTTCCCTCTGCAATGAGGCCACCATTACTAGTGAGGCTCTAGAAGCCCTGCCATGAGTTTTACTGGGCAACAAAAACAGGGCCCTGCAACAAATCTCCTACAACTCCTGCAGCAAATTGAATGTAGGCTGAGAAGGAGGGTCAATTCCATCCATAGCACAGTTTCCCTCCCAGCCAACACTGGTGCAAGAAAGCACTTTGAATATAAGGAAGACTTCAGCTTGTGCTGAGTAGCATTAAAGATGAGCAACAGCCTCACACTCCCACCTGAACCAAGTTCAGCCTAAACACAAGACTAAGTACTGTCTTTAACTGAGACTTAAAACAACAGAAGTTATATAAATGCAAAGCAAAGTTTCAATTAAAGTATTTATTCTTCTCCAGAGCTATGCGATCCAACACAGGTTGGCAGTAAATAAAAACTAAAAAGAGAGGTGCTTACAATGCATTTTTCAGAGTACTACAACAGGAACTGTGATCAAATCACAATTGTTGTATGGACGTGTGTCTTGCATACAAAAGCCTTTGTGCCTGTGTTCAAAAGAATTAAAACCACCCCCAAATCATAAAACAAAACCACACATCTCTCTTAAGTACTCATAATACTTCCCTTGATCCATGTGCAACAGAAGACTTGCAAATTGGGAAACTATGCAGGTTTTCCATCCTGATGTCATAAAGCTCCTTTTACATTTCCATTAGACAGACAAAATTAAAAGGAGAGGCAGGTAAGGAGAAAACACAACCACTAAAAAATAGTCTGACACATAGGTAGAAGGCTTGGCAACCAGCTTGTCAAGAGCTAATTTGTGTAATCCCCAACAGACACCTGCCTGAAGTAAACTGTCCCTTTTTTTGTTGGTTTGTTGCAATTTCTTTTTTTTTTTTTGGTTGGTGGGTTTTTTTAACTAGTCTAGTTTTAGCTGGGTTTACTTTTAATGAAGTAAAAGAAGTTTTATCAACCCTGCAACAAATCTATTCCAAATTTTGTTGGTTAATTGCCATTAGCCACACAAAACACACTGAAAAGTTTCCCTCCCTTGGCTGGTTGAACAAAACTGCGATTCAAAAGGCAGTGAAAACTGAACTCTTTAAAGAAGAAAGAGTAGCAAACTGCTGTCAGATGACCATTTCAATGAACATTTCATTTCTTCCAGTTAATATTTACAGTCACACAAAAAATAATTTTATGTTGTGCTCATAGTCAGATGCCACATCATCCTCCCTGATTTGCTGCTTTCCCAACAATTCTATTCTGGTTTTCCAAACCAGCATCCCACCACATAAATCATACACCAACACCAGTGCACGGCCAGCATAGGAGTTAGAAATTTACTTGATGAGCTGCCGCAGTAAAGCAAATTTCAAGCTCATGTTTACAGCTTAAAATGATTATAAAAGAGAGGAGTAATACACATTTGGGGTTTAAGTCTTTAGTTGTAGTTTATGCTACACCAGGTAATTGTGAGTTTTCAGGGTATAAATTCTTTTCTATCTTCATTATTATCTGAAGATAGCAAAGCACAGCCCCACTGGCATCCTCATCTACAACCTTCTGCTGACTTGAAATTTAAATGTCAAAAACAGAACACTGGTATCAAGTGAACTTCTAAAACGAAGTTAAATAATGTGTTGCAGAAAATATTATTCAAGATCAATTTCAGCATATCAGCTAAATCAAAAGGTTTAGAATTTTGGTCAAATTCAGATCATCACCAGCTGCTTCTCTGAAAGTACCTCCGATTCAACTGGGGCTGTAAATGTGAATGCAAATCTTACTAGCCTAGTCTTTACTCTGAGGCTTTAGGCTCTTCTACTATAGAAGGTATGAGAAGTCCCTTTCCCATTATGTTGCTGGTAAGATGCTGTCTGAGAAAAGATACATGAGAATGCTACAGCATGCTAAAAAAAAAAAAAAGTGTGCTTTTATTTCTTATCTAGAAACATTTGTAACCACCAGTGAGAGGCAGGTTGCTTAATTTCGTTACACAGACACTTTATGTTTTGTTTGCGATTATTTCAAATGAATTATTCTAACTGACAGTCATGCTGACATTACACCCTGCTACCACACTCTTACTGTAGTTACTCATTATAAGCAAAAAGAGGAAAAAAAGACTATGATAGTAATTTGTGACCTTAGGGGAGTCCAGGTGTGGAAAATCCTTCATATAAAATAACATGAATAATTTTTTTGCCAGTCTTTTGCAAGTCTTTTCAACAAATCTGTGTTGCATCAATACTCATGACCACCTATCCAATTCTTTCCATGTACTGCAAACTCCAGAATGCTAATTTCAGTTGATGTGTGGATGTATAAACTGATGGCGTTTATTTTAGTATTTATATACAACTATCACATTTTGTAAATTATTAACAATGCAAATACTCAGCATCTGCCAGTCCAAGTGTTCTCTGACAGTAAAAGGTTTTAAAAGGTTTTGATCTCAACATGAACTGCTGAGCCTAGTATTCTTGCATTTCTGCCAGTGCAAATTAGCAGCAAGTCAATGGAGTTATACTGGAGAAAAACATAAAAAAGGTTCAAAAGCAGAATTAGATTCTGATATTCACACTTTAATTATCACAGAAATTAAACTTGAAATGTGCTTTAGTGAAGTCAAGAAAAATGCTGTTGCTTGGTGAAAGTATTATTTATAAAATGAACAGAACATAGTTCAGAATAATAATGCTGACTTTGTTTCCTTAAGCTGTAACAATTTGCTTGACCGTTCATAGCAGCTTTTTGCTTTATTCTTTACATGTTTCTGACATAGTGTAGCACTGAACTAAGTTGATATTTTTTAGGTGTTTTCAAACAGGTTTCCAAAACTGTGAAAACTAAACAGATGTATGCAATGATGAATTTTGGTTATTCAATTTAACAGAGACTTCGGAAGATCTGATAACTTATCCTTAAAATGCATTACTCCGCTTGGTTAGCCCTAACACACATGCTTCAATTTGCCAAGTTCAAATATGAAGTATCAGCCACTAAATAAGAGGCAAGCTCCTCTTGCTAGGACAGATAATAGCCCCTGAGGTGAACCTTCAGTCAAGTGATGGACCAAGTGGAGGAAGTTCACCGTCTATGGGATCTGGGTTACCATTCATTAGACATGTCTTGCTCCTTAGCTGTGAACTCTCTGCAAGACAAGACTTCATTTAACATGTAGGCAGAACAACTAATTAGCAGCTTTCTTCCTCCAACTAATACAATTCCATTCTAGTTGCTCCATAAAGAAGATTCAGTGGAACACCTCTGTGAAAGCAGTGGAATTCCAGGTAGTTATGGTGACGAATTTCATCGTGAATGAGGATCAATGTCCCATACTACTTTGAATAGTAATTTCTTAATTCTTATTCAAATCTGGCCAGCAAGATAATATAACTTGAACGGAATTGGCCATGTGATCCTGATGGCATCCCATTAATGGGCTGTTCACTTAATTTATGTAATTTTAAAAAATTATATAGTCATATTTTAAATCCCTACTGCAGTCCTTCAGATTGAAAGTACACGTTTAAAAGTTATAGTATCTTTATAAATCAGTATGTCTGCACTTCTTAGTTTGTTGACTGAACTTTCCGAAAGTTTTAATTCATCTTCCCTCATCTCTCTCTCCTGCCTGTGGCAACATCATGAAATCCCAGCTTGAAGCCATTTCATACCCATTTACTAGCTGTATTATGTGCCACAGGAAAAAAAACCAAAAAAACAAAACACAACAACTACATTTGTAAACTCTTATTTGAGCTGGTGAACAAACCACAGTTTTCTCTTTGTACAGAGTAAGCATAATAATCTAGTTACAGGGACACTTCTGCTGATGGTTGAAAGACAAATCCTGTCTGTAAGCAAAACAAACACAAAAGCAGTTATTAATAACAAAAGCTTACAGGCCTAACTCTGCAAGGTGCTGAGCTGCCTTCTGCAAGCCAACAGTGACCCAAGGTGATCAGCACCTCCCATGAAGTATTTCAAACTGTGGCCTAAAAGGCTCACGGTAGATATACCATCACGTCCCATGAGTGCAGTTGCCCCAAGCAGCCCTGTAAAAAGCCAGCTCTAAGAGGATGCACCACCTGGAAAAGCAATGCCCCATCTATCTATGGTTATTTATAAAGCTTGCATTAAACTTTTAGAGCCAAGCCCTAACTTGGCTAGGTATCAAGGACCACACTGAAATAAAAAAAATTAAAACATCCCCCCCCAAAAAAAAGGCACAGAAAAAAAAAACCTATACCCGCATTAAGAAAATGCATGAAGCACCGATTCCTATTTTTGGCGGCAGTTGTAAGCATCACCAGGGTTACAGCTGCTTTATTGTGGTTTCTCAAGAATTTCCTTGATAAAAAGGACAACAGAATTAGCTGAGCCTTTTGGAAATGGCCACACAGACCAGCTGTAAAACAATGTCAAGTAGCTGGCAAAACACCAAAACAAAACCCCGTAATACAATAGTAGCTACATGTCTACCAGCAGCAGCACATTTGCCCTCTAAGTTCTTTATTTGGCACTGGGAAATAGAAGGGGTTGGGAAAGCGAGGCTTGAAATCTTATAAAGCCACTGCACAAACCAGTACAGAAACCTTTTGGCGCTGGGCATGTCATGGTAACCTGCTAGAGAAGACACTCTCTTCTAGCAAGACCTATGGGTGCTGCATGCACAGACATGCTACATGCACGTACAGATGAGTGACATAGATGGAAAGAGTTCAATGCTCTTTTCTTTCAGAGGGAGGGTATTAATGAACAGTGTACTAGAAGGAAGGACTGAAAACCAAAGTAATAAAATCTTCCAAGTAATTAGTCTTTTTATGCCAAAGAATTACAATATGTGTCACTTTCTGGGAGAAGACAGCTAAAGTACAGGACTTAAGAGTCAAGGGGACTGGATTTATCAAAGACTCGGGCAAGCAGCTCTGGGCTTTTCCCAAAAGATGCCTGCCCACTCCCTCAGCTTCGGCAGGCATCAAAGATTATCAATGGTTTATAGCTGCTGGAAAGACAAAGAGAGCAGAAGCTTTCACCTGTATGTATGCAGGGGTACAAGTCTATTTCTTGTACATAAGCAGGGAAGGATCATCCATGCACTGTTATGTTCTAGAGTTTTAGAACATGAAATTAAATTATTACTGTAAAGGCAATGGACTGTCCAGACAAGGAAATTTTATCACTTTATATATTAATTTCAGTGTTCATATTTTTTTATACTATTCTTCCTGCATTTTTTGACTGGGAAAGAGGAATACCCCACCTTTCCCTCAGCATTTGGAAATGCTGACAAACATGCTTAATAGTTAGAGGAGCTGGCTACATGGGAAAGTTACAAAGAACTGTACTAGTTATTTCTTACCACCTACCCTCACAGGCAAGGCTCACAAAAGAAGAGGAAGAAAACTTCTGTGGCTAATGGAGAAAGCAAAGTAAGGCAAATTACCACCAACCATGTATTAATCCTGCACATCAAGAGCCAGTATCTGTTTAACTTCAGAGTAAGTTCCAGTGTAAAAATTTAATACTCCTTCACAAGTCAAATTCTCTCATACATCAGTACTCTTCATGGATTTATAACAGATTATAATTTTATATAATCACAGTAATCAACCCCACAATTCTTCTATTGGAGACCATTCATATCCCTGTCTGACTTACCTAAAGGGTGTCAGTTGTTAGACTGAGGACCATGAGTGGTGGGGAAACAACTTTAGCTAGAGAGTAAGTGATGCAATCAAGACCAAATCAGGTTAGCTACTATGCTCCCCACAGTGTAAGTGCTGAATAATAAAAGTCTTCTCTTAAACCAAGTGGTAGCAAAACATCTGTATTTAAAAAAAAAAAAAAAAACAAGCCAACCACAAAGAAACAGTGGATTCATTTGCCATGTACAAGCAGAAAAAATAGGGTAGATACGAATTACAGGTAATATTTTCAAAATTGTCTAAGGTGTAGATAATTAAATTAACTCAGGCATAGCTCACTCAACATCATGGTGCCTGGATTTCTTTTAAACATGAGTTGAAGGTCAATGGTGAGCAATACTTGAAAAACCTTAAAATCACCGATTTTAAGAACCAAAATCCCATTTAGGGGTGATGGTAAACAACTCTGAACACCAACAAGGCCAAAGTTCGACATGTAGGTGCATTTGCTCTATAGTTTGTACTGTCAGTAATGAAAGAAGAGGACTTTCGAAGGACTACTTGAAGTGCACACTGGGCTTACCTCCTGGAGAGGTCCATTTCAATAAATAACCTGGATGGGGAGGCTGGAATACTCACCGCCACAAATCCCTGCCTTTACGCATAACTATGTTTCTGAGAGAGCCCACAGTCAAGCCCTCAGAAGCCAAGTTCCCCAGCCGCAATGCTCTTCAGAAAAATGTCTTGTGTTTCATTAAAGTGCTTTCACTGATTTTGTGTGTTTGTCAAACCATATCATTCTCCACATGCAAAGCCTTTGCCTGTTGGCCTTGTGTTTTCTTTTTAGATTGTAAATCTCCCTAGCCTGGCAACTATGTGCAAACTGTTTACCTCTTCCCTTGCAGAAGTCAGCATGTGCTTGCCCATCTCAACTCAACATTAGCATGCCCAGTCCTTGGGTTAAGAATGTGATAGCATGCTCAGGTCTATCATTGTCATAGTGCTGGCTGGGAGGCTTTCACTTTGCTCAGTTAAGAAGTGTGGTATTTGTACAGACACAACAATATAAGAAGAGATCACATCTATCTTTGGATTCTGCAGAAATGTTCTTCACCAAGTTCCTTGTAAGCAAGTTAACTCTTTTTCCAGAAAGAATATGCAGCATCCTAAACATTGAATGAGTGAATGGAAAGCCAGAAATAGAGCCCTGTAGATCAATAGATTTGACTGAGAAAGTGTTTGCATTCTCAGGGGTAGAGATCATTGTGTTTCTAAGTGGATCAGAGATATGATCCTTGGCCGCTGTGAATGGAATGGAAACTGGATGCCATCAGCAGGAGATATGAGTGCTGATGCAGTGAGGTAATGTGGTAAGGAATAGTGGAGTGGAAGGAATGCAGTGCCACTGCCCTGAGGAATCTTAAAGTTAGCTCAATCCGGTATTCAAATGGGGGGTGGGGGAGGGTATAAGGAAAAGAAAAAAAAAAAGCACAGCATTTTTTAATAGAACTACCATTTGTGAAAGGAAAGGTGTCACTCAATTTCTCTGGACAATCAGTTTGAGTTGTATCTAGTATTTAGAATCTATCCTCCTGGTATGAATATAACAAGTAGGTGTCTGCCAACATCCTGATGACCTGGGGGGGTCAAAATATCAGCTCCTCACACTGAGACATATCCAGTGGGGAGGGCATGCACGGGCCAGGCAGCCACAGAGGTCAAACTGGAGTGTTTGACCATCATGCCCAGGATGCACTGCATGCAGAAGGCTGCAATGTGTGAGGAACACCATGTGTGTGGCATGCCTTGTGAGCATGTTCTCTTTTGAAGAGTGGCTCACTGAACTATCAATTAAGACCCATGAGGTAGCTCACAACTGGCAACTTTCTACAAATCTGCCCCTAACCTTGACAGAGCCACAGCCCTGAGAAGAAAAGGTAGAGCTGGAAAATGACGTATTATTTCCACTTAAATGCAAACTAAACCTCAAATGGATGATGCTTGTACAAGTAAATCTCAAAAGAAAGGTTATCTATAGCTTCTGTACAGATAATAAACAGGAGTCATGTCTGCTTTGAATGGTAGCAGTAATAAGTTTCAGGGGTTAGCCTGAAAATTAATATGAGTATATCGAAGATGTAGTTGCTTTCGTGGGGTTTTTACGGCATTGACTGTCTCCTCTCTGAAGTCATGATGCTACTGCTTAGTTTACTCAAGAGAAGGTAGCTGCCTTTTCTTTCTTCCTTGTGAAAGATAATACAGCTCCAATGCACAACAGTTAATAATCTTTCACAATAATTTCTATTATTGTCAAGAATGCAGAGGATAAAGCAAAACTCCAAGCCTACCTCAGCATTACACTTCATGGGCTAAAAGCAGGAATGTGAATAAAATATTAACGTTGCCTTTATTATGAGGCTGTGTACTGTACTGTTTGTAATTATGACTACCCTAATCTTTTCCTTTTCAAAATTACAGGGTATTCCTTACTCCTTCTGCAAGTTAAAAAAGCCATACTTCTAGGACAGTCAGAAGCTACTGGTAGACCATCAAACTCAGAAGAAAATGCATACACCACAGCTGTGTTTCTGCTGCATGCTGTCCCAGCAAGGAAGTTAAAGATGGAAGACCAAGGGAAGACAAAATCTGACTGAAGAGCCAACATGCAGATTTTACTGTTGATGGTTACTTGGTACCAATTCCAAGGTCTAACCACAGACACTGAATTGTGGTTTTTACCTTTAAAAACATTATATTAACATTTCCATCAAAAAGGAAGGAAAAAAAAAAGGAAAGGAAAAATAAAACCTTATTAGGCACAATTCTTATTGAGTGATATCTGCTTGGCACAGAGCAGACTGGGTCACATCAAGGAGATGGTGATGCACCATTCTTATGCCAACCCCAAATTCTCTGTATCAGCACTTCAAAATTCTGCTGCTATTCTACCAAATGCAGGCCTTGGGCAAGCAGAAAAGGGAGAAGTAAAATAAAGCTCTGTCACGTCATCTGCCGGTATCACACACCCCCCAGCAGAATCACAGAGGCAAGAGGTGCAGGTCAAGAAATAAAATAAAAAGAAGGAAAATTCTCATTGCTGCTCCCAAAGGAGCTTCTCTTTTATAGGCAAAAAGCCTTGCCAGGACTTTGCAATCAGATGATAGCACCCCCTGCATTGTTTGAGCACTGTCAAGGGGCATTATACTCAGAAGATAATCCAGCCCTTGAACTCCCTAGGTACTGGTTTTAAATACTTCTGATGAGATCCAACTGCATCCTATCTGGGTATGCCTCAAACATGTAGCATCACATTTGGTTATGTCTACAAAACACCAGCTAGGAAGAAAGAGATAATGAAGAATGATTTTAGTCTGTTATTTGAGCAAAAGCTAGACATATGGATCTTGGCAGAAAAAGTATAGAATCTGTGATAAAACATATGGATATCCATATGTCTAAAAAAAAAAAAAAAAAAAAAAAAAAGCTTCTTAGCCAGAAATTCTGCTTTAACATTTTTATCCTGTATGCACAGTGCACCCCCTTCCCTCTGCAGCACAACACTGCCTGCCGATGGATTAGGATGTCATAAATTCACATGCAAATTTCACAAAATGCTCTACTGTTATCAACTTTATTAGATTTACGAATACAGTCCCGCTTATATTTTTTTATTCTCTTAATCCCTTTCATCACTTAATAGCTCAGAAAGTAATGGATTTCGGTAAAAAGGAGAGGCTTATTACAATCAATCCTGTTGCTCTATCTCTGCTCAACGCTTGACTAATGAAACTTATTTTTCTTCAGGACCTCTACAGGAAATCCTTTCCTAAGGAAAAAAAAACGAAAATGTTTAATATGCTGCTGACTTGTAATACTGCAACTGTATTATTCCTCTCCTTTGGGTGTCTATCCAGAGGTTTGTAAGAGCTATTAATCGTACTTTATTCACCAAATTCTAGCCTGTAGTGAAACAAGAAGCTACTGAAGCTTATTTAATACGATATGCCAACTTACAGTTCAAACGACTGGAGGCCCTCACAGTAACTTTAAACTCTGAAAACTCAAAGATTCATTTTCTTTTTAAGTAGTGAGGGTAACAAGGCCAGAAAGGGCAACTTTATCATAAGGTTAATATCTTAAATAGTCCCTGATGGATGATGCTTTGTGATGAGGATCACAAAGTCTCTGTCACCCAAGTCAGCCTCCTCCAAGATCTTGTTTAAAGGACGCCACCTTCTTAAGGGTTTTTAAAACTGTCTTAGCTACTTCCTTTGCCATTCTTTGAATGAAAAGCCAAAGAAGAAAAACAGAAAACACCCAGCTTTCAACTTTATTATTAAATGCTTTGTTAACAGGTAAGGAACTGTCCACAGATCTATTGCTTTAAATAGATATGAAATTCTCTAGGTACCCACTGCCTCCAAGCCACAGTCCTGCCCACAGTGCCTGGTTCATTTGCTCAGTCTTCCTTCCATCACTGTTGGAGTCCCCTCCACCCCAGTAATAGGGGCTCCAGAGCTTGTCCCTGTGCCCTTGGGGGCTCTCTTGTAGTTTTAACCCACATCACACAGCCAGTGAAACTGCCCAGAAAACTCACCTCAACATGAGACAATCAGAAAGTGTCCTGAACACATACATACATGCAAAAGTACATAGATAGGATTATTTCACTGCATGAGGGAGAGGAAAGAAAACAATTTTGGGGTTATTCTTATGCCAGAAGTGAACTGCTATTTTACCATTTCCTGATACCTTTCCAAAGGAGAGCAAGGTATGAAATACCTGAATGCAAGCAAGAGAGTATAACTACTGACCTACCAAAAGTAATATACAGACCAAAACACTCCCTCAAACAGGACTCTTTACAGTTTGAAAGCATTCAAGGAAATATTTTTCTTGGTTTTATTTGTTATTAATGCAAATACTTGTTTGCTGTTCTATTTTATATCAGACCAGGACTGAAAATGGAAAGTATAATGAGAAAAGTTAAAAATATCATTGGCATTATTTTAGAAAGAGGAGATGTTGGATGTATCCTGGGAATAAGAAGCAAAATTCCAGTTCCATTTTCCAACAAACTCTACAGCACAATACAGTTTTACCCTCATTTAAAGTCAGTTGACAATAACATGAAATTTTCTATACTTCCATCTCTGCTTTGAGGCCAGTTCCAGACCATCCACGAAGGCTCTGGAATCATGCAGTACTGAAGAGGCCAATTTCCAACCCAAAGTGGATACATTCTTAAACAGAGGAATGACCTCTATCATAATTAGTACGGTTACTAAATTTTTATTGGTTTGAGGGGTTTTTTTAACTCAAGTGAGTGAAAGATGGGTTTTGTTACTACAGATAAAAGAAGGGGAATTAGAAAGGTAATAGCTTTGTATATGAATACATACTACAACTGCAAAGCTTGACCCAACAAATATTTCACATGGTTAATTTTACTCATATGAGCAGTCTGTTTGCATGAATAAAGTCACTCATGTGCAGAAGTGTTTGCAAGACTGAGCCCTAAAACCATTAAAGTAATGGTGGAAATATAAAAAAAAATATATAATTGATGAACACACAAATTAGGATTCTGCTCAAAAGTAGGTAGAAAATGATTATCACTCAGGCAAGCTCTCTTTCCAGTGACTGTTCCTGATTGATAGATTTGTATAAGGCTGAGTTTCTGATTAGTTCTGAGATATGAATGCTTCAAAATGTAGGAATAAAAAAAAGAAAAAATACTTTCTGAAAATGAAATGCAATACCCAATTCAATTAAAAGAAAATGCTATGATCTGGAATTGAACCAAGACTTTGGGTTAATGTTATTTATTCCATGCCAAGTTTAGTAGATGTTTTCCAAAATGCCAGTTTACTTGGGTTTTATGGAAAAACTGACCTTTTCACCCAGAACAGAGGCTGCTAATTCCATTAAAGTTGTTAGATATTTTTTCAGAATGCATCTATGCCAATTCTAGTATTTCATTCCCCTATTTTCATCTATATTCCACTTGCATGGAAGTGGCCTAACAAAGCTCTAACCATGGCATTACATTTCCTTCTCTTGCCATACTCACTGCCAACATATTTCATTATTTGGACCCCAAGAACATTGCGGAGACTTCGAAAAGCAAGTACTGCCCATCCAAAGCAACCCTCTCCCTGACGGTCAGCAGCCGTAAGCCCCTGGGTCAGGTAATCTGCACCGTGAGCATCCCAGAAGAGCCTGAATCAACTCGACTGACAGAAAATGAGCCAAGCCTGTCAATTCATACGGCAGCTTGAGCTCATCATCTGTATTTACATAGTTCCTCAATCAAACTCCTGTGCTCTGTAAACTATGTTTATTACCCTTCGTACGGCCGATACGGTTTTACAGTTTGCTTTCCTTACAGTAGAAGCAGCCAGAGATCTATGCCTGATAGCTATTTTCTCCCTTAATTCTCTCTTTTAAGGAGGAGGGAGCAGTTATTACTTGCCAAACCAGCACATGTTCACAGAGAGAGTGCGGTCAAGTGGTCAGGAGCAGAGCTGATGTTAATTAGCAATGAAATGAGGAATGAACCAGCATTAGCCCTGAGACTAATCAATGGGAAAATCACTCCAAGCAGGCAGCTTAATGAAGTACTATACAGCTGTTTATTTTTAGTCTGTTTTAGCCTGACAACAAAATCCCGATTAATTTAAAAAAAAAAAAATTTCTTTCTAAAACTTATTTGCTTGTAGAGCTTGGATATAGCTCCAATTTGTTTGGGGTTTTTTATTGCATTTGTCTGTACCTTTCCCTGGCAATTAAAGGCCCAGCTAAAAAAATTAAGGTAGGTCAAAAAAAGCATGTACCTCTCAGTGGCACATGTTTGTCATCGGACATAACCTGCTACCTCACAGGTGGTCCATTCAGGTCCCTTCACAGCACTTAACTCCCCGCCCCTCCACAACTGTGGCCAGAGAGCAGAGCATCCTGGTCCCCAGCCTACTCTTGCCACCCCCGACTTGGGGATATGGTGGCAGAGGGAAGGATAAGCCCTGTGGTGCAATTTGGGTGAAGCAGCCTTGGTCCCCTGACATGCAAAACCTGGATGAGGACATCAGAGCATAAGTGCTTACATATGTTTGAAAATCTGGGCTTTGCTCTTTGTATGACGTGATTCCTCACACACAAAACAAATGCAGTAACATTTCCCAAACATTTGCATTAGATGACTGCAAGTCACATACTACCTGCCAAGTAAGTCCCTAACCGGGACATCTGAGGACAACGAGCAAGCAGCCACCCCACTGGCTGCTCCTCTGGGCATCCCTGTGTCGCACACAGCATGGAATGCTCTTGGGGAACCCCCACCAGCCTACAGCTCTTGCTGCATCTCCCATTCTCAAGCCCTCTGTGCCACAGGCACTGTCTGACCCTGTCTGTTTGCCATCGCACAAAACCCTGCTTGGCACTCTTGGTCAAAGGTTGGCTGAAGAGAGCCCTGAGGTGGGCAGCCTCCCCGCCAGAGACCACCGACCTGTGCCTTGTGGGGTCCCCTCAGCATCTCCCTTTTATCTCAACCCTGCACCAGGTCCTGGTGTATTTTCTAACAAAGGCTGATGTAACACAGTTTGAGTATGGCAACAGTGAAAGCTGCTGGTAGAAGAAGTTGGGAAGAAGACTGGGGATTAAAGCATTTCCCCCATAACACTACAGTTCTGATTTAACTAGATGAAAATCATTTCAGTTTAAAATACTGCAACATTGAAAAGCAAAGATTTGAGGCTTAATTTTTTTTATTATTATTATTATTTTTCTTCTTGAAGACTCCAAATTCAATTTTTTTGTGCTTTCCTGCACAACAGGACACAAAATGACATTTACACGATAGTAAAAATAGTTTTCACTTGACATTAAAAGCAAGAGTTTTAGTTCCAACAGCAACACAAGTTGGAGATGCAGGAGCACAGCAAGCCTTGTCATGCACGGTCCCCACACGCCAGAGCAGAAACAGGGACAGGCAAAAGGTCAACTGAAACCTGGTTTTATAGGATTTTTTTTTTTTTTTTTTTTACTGTGTGTATTAAACAATTCATTGTCTGTGTGTATTAGACAATTCACTGTTTGTTTGGTCAAAGTCCTCTCGTATGCTAACAACAGCGTGATTTGAGGAGAAAAGTTTCTTAATCTTTCCAAATATAATCAATGAGCCACCACTAAAACTGTGTCAAAGAAAAAAAAATAAAAAAGGGAAGATAATACAGTCTCATGCTGGTACATTCTCCAAGCTAAATATACATATATGTCTTTCAGGACTTTTCATGTCTCTGTATGTTGCAATAAGCATAGTTCTATGATCATTGCTACTCAGGACCCAGCAATAGCAGCATGAACCACTCAAACCACTCTTCCCCAGGGGGGAAAAAAAAGAAAAGGAAAAAAAAAAAAAAAAAAAAAAAAAAAAAAAAAAAAAAAAAAAAAAGAAGCAGTGTTTTTCATGCAACTGACAGCGAGTCCAGTGTTCTTTCACCAGCCTGAAAGAGACTTGTACATTTCTACCCTGAAAGAAGCAAGTGTAATTTCAACAACTTTGCCAAAGTTAATGTGGAAAAAAAATAAAGACCTCGTTCCTAACTTCAGGTCTTGGTTTAAGTTAAAATGACTAAAATTCACTTGTAACTATTGCGGATATGATACATTCTAAAGTTAAGTAAAATCAAGACTAGCAAGAGTTCAATCTGTGCGAATTTAAGAACAGAATTTTGTCTATTAATTTTGTCTGTTAAAATACTATTAAATACCTCTCCAGTTAGATCCATCATAACAAAAAGAAGTGCCTTCAGGAAAGTCTGCTGGTTCTGGAGGACCCAAATTAGTGGCAGTCGTTCCATAAGAAATTTAATTGACACAACACCTCCTAGTTTAGCATACCAAGCTTGTTCATAACAGCAAGCACATAAACGTTCCACAATGTA
Source organism: Ceryle rudis (assembly GCA_033439905.1). Lineage (NCBI taxonomy): Eukaryota > Metazoa > Chordata > Aves > Coraciiformes > Cerylidae > Ceryle > Ceryle rudis. Next base: position 107,130 of record JAAGNO010006990.1, read on the forward strand.
TGAAAACAAGGGAAGCTGACAAGCCTGGAAACAAAGAAATATGTCAGTTTGATTTTTCAAGTCACTGGTAGTCTCCAAAATATTAGAAGCAAAATTGCATTGACTGAAACTAAATGATTTAAATACATTAAAAAAAAAAAAGAATATAAATATTACCCGTTCCTTTGAACCCAAAATAATGCTTGCAACATCAAATATCACTGCTAGAGCCACCTCTCCTATTTTGCAGAGTTCCTTCTCCTCATATGCCATGCAGATTGCTATGGCATCAATAAGAACCAAGGGATCCATGCCTTTTGACCCATTTTCTTCACTATGAAACATGGCTGTGCTAGGCTGGCTTCCAACCTGATAGCACTGCAGCAAAAAAGGACCTGTAATTTGTATGGGAGAAGAAAAGAAAGAGAGAGAGAGAGATAAAGCAATGGATATTTCAATATGAATAGTCCTTCAATTAGATTTTACTACTCCTCTGACTAGCTGATGGCAAAGCCAGTAAGCACTGTGTCTATTTGCATATAAATGGACTGTAAGGCATTCTTCATTCTTAGAAGGAAAGATTACATCTACTTGAATATTTTCTTCTATGTACTAGACTGTGCTCTGCAAGATTTAATTAAACTGAAGAATCATAAAAATTCACGTTACATTAATGTGACAATGAAGAGTGATATGCTTATAGTATGTCTTTTCCCAAATTATTTGTCATATAGTCCAACTCCAAACAAGTTTTCTTCACAGATATAAGACAGTGCAGTGCTCTAATATTTACTTAGTTCCTCTGATGGTTCTTCAAAACCGCAAGTGGAAACGACCCAAATAAGGACTATCCACAAAAATAACTGTGCCTGTCAAGTTACACAAATGCTCTGGAAATATAAACTGTTTCAAGCTGTTACTATTTTGTTGGCTGTAGCATTTTACAAATATTATGAGATGACTTTTTAAAACTTGCTTAATCACTTTTCACCGGTCGAAAGAATTAAACCAAAAATATATCTACTCAGAAACAACTGCAATATCACAACTTTCTTAAAACAAATTACTACTAGAAGAATTACAACCTTCTCCGCCCCTCTCACGACAGTCCACACGATCTCTATTACAGTTTACTTACCACACTGCTGAGCGACTGCCACCATTGTGTAGTGGCGGATTAAGCTGGCTACAAAAGGCAGAGCACTAGGCCTCAGATCTTTGATGACTGCTGACATGAATGCTCCTGTCAATGCCTGTTCAAATGTTTTACGAGCTGGAGTATCCTGAGCTTTGTATCGATGTGAAATAATCACACTGGGTATGGACTTCTCAGTAAAGCTGAAAGACAAAAGTTCATTATAATCTTAAACTGCAGTACTGGCAGCTCAATCACGAGCATGGTCAAGTACTTGATTTAAAGTTTGCTCTCGATATCTAACTCCTTCTCCACCTCCCATTTTACCCTCATTTTGATAGAACTAGACCAGTTCACTCAGTCCATATTAATTTTGTCAACCACTGGTCTCAAACATGATGGATAGCTCAATTTCATCAGGAACATTTAAAGCCAGTGGTTCAGAAGAAGCCATGTATATTACAAATAATAGGTATACAGGCATCACATTGCAACTCAATTACAGAATGTCATTTTCAATTTTTGACATTTTTCCCTTTTTTAAAATGACATTTGATTTTAATCTTGAAAGATTGAAACATTATTTATCAAATCACTGCCAAACAAATCCTATTCATTGCAAAGCTATACTTATGTCAAGTCCAACAAGTTCAAATTATAAAGCCTACCATACTCTTTAGCTACAGTTATTACATTGCAAGAGTAATAGTCAGCACACACTTTGTAGGCAAAACTGTTAAAGTTGTCTAAAAGCAATAAACTCATTAAGCATCAATTACGAAAATGCTAAAAGTTGTTAAAAAGCAAAAGAACCAACCAACCAAAAAAAAAATAAAAAGCACCCACTTAAGACAAACATAGGTTATGTGTGTGACTATGTTATAGTTTGGTCACTAAATAAAACTGAATTTTGTATCTCTTTCACTTTAGTAAAACATTAAATGTAGGTACAAAACATCACAATCTCAGTTAATCTTTAAAAACACAATTATGCACCCAAATATTCCAACTATTTAAATAATTTTAAATTAATTTTAAAAATGTCTGATCCTATATAAAATATTAGACATAGGACTGTGATTAGGAGAAGAAAATTGAAGTATGAAACATTAAGACATGTCACTGGCATTCAATAACATGCTGACAAAATTCATCTTACTGGGAAGTCCTGTATTGATTTAAAAGGAAGCAGGATAAACCAGTAAGTAAAAATCCCACACCTTGCCTAGACTAACCCTTGTCTAGACTAACCACTGTCTCCAAATCAGGTTGTACTAAAGACACTATAAATTTTACATACACATTTATGTTTAAAGAATTGTCATACTTGGGATGTGCAAGAAGTTGGTATAATGCATGTTTATTATCATCCAGGCTCATCATAGCTACTAAAAAACACTTGATTACTTCCCATGCCTGCCTCCGATAATACGGTTCTGTGTTAGCACTCTTCAAACAGTCCAGAGCAGTCTCAATTGCCTGTAATGAAAAAAAAAAAACAAACCCAAAACAAACATTCTTTGTTCTTAATTTTTACAACAGGGTGATTAATCAAGAGAACAGTATCTTCAATACACGCTAGAAGTAACTTTACAAATACATACAACTTGACCTGCCTAAGCTAAGAAATGCAGAGAATGTCAGAGAGAGTGGACTTGAACCTACTATGGTATTTACTGTGCTTTTATAAATGCAGAGTTTCATGGCAGATACATTTATTTCCACAGTCAAAAGGCATCTGAAGTCATGAGTGAGGTATACCTTTATTCTCTCTCTCTCTCTCCCTCCAAGAAAATTTTCCTCACCTCCCCTCCAGCAATAACTGCTGTTCCTAATCCCTATATACTTTAAGTATACAATGCATTTACATACATATATAAATGGCACCAAAAGTATTCTATCTTAAAAATTACTTCATCATGTTTTCCATGCAAATCAAGAGCTATGTCATATGTGATGAAATGTCCCTGTAAGTCACTTCTAACAACTGTTTACTTAATGGAAATAGTACTCGTCCTTTCCTTTGCAAGATTTATTTAATACATTTGAGAATAATTCAAAAAACTTGTTTAGATAAGAAAGCAATGAAAAGGGGGAGGTACATCTTTTTGGAAAACTTCTGGTTTGCATATAAATATATAAACCCAGATGGGTATTTTCTATCACTTTTCCAAAACAAGAAAGCATAAAATTAAAAACAAATGAATCGGACATTAAGTAACAAAACAAAAACAAACAAACAAAAACACACAACAAAACAAAACAACCACGACACATAAAAATTGTCTTGGAGTGCACAAAATAAAGAATTTCAATATCTGATCAAGTGTAAATAAAATCTAACCATCCATGCTTAAACAGGATTACGCAGAAAAATGCTCTGGTACAAAGAAGTGGGTATTTTCCTTCTTTGAAAGGATCTTTCCACTGACTTAACTAGCTGTCATCCCATCACTGTTTGAATAACCTTATCAGAATCTCAATGACACAGAGACTCAAGCGATCGCTGAAAAAGCAAAAAAAGGTCTTTGCAGGGATTTCTGAAGCAACATTTTGTCCTTTACCTGACAAGTCTGGCAACTCAAAAATTACTTGAAGAAAAAACAAGAAAGAACAATGTAAGATTCTCTTTCTTCATTACAACATATTTAGAAATCTCTGTCTAAGTGAAGGGATATTAAAAAAAAGAAAAAAGTCAGTTATGCAAGAGATCCTAAAACCTACAGTTAATTATGTAAATGCTACAATGTTAGATATTCACTACCTCATATCTGGAACTGGTAGACATACCACACATTTTATCAAGGTTTTAGAAGCAAACGAACTTCCAAAAAAATCCGTAATAGACAAAAACGGAGTCAGATGGTGTCTCAGCACAGAAAGTAACCTAAGCCCTCACCTTTTCCATTGGGAGCTGAATGGATGCTTTACAATCTGAAAATTCAATCGTAATGCTGGGTCCTTGGATTTCTGTGACTACATACTGTAGTTTCTGTGACTCCTTTAGCATCTTCCTGTTACTTCCACCAAATTTACCAAGTACACGATAAGCCACATGAGAAATGCTGTCTGCAGGATTGCGCAGTGTACGCCACAAAGCCTGTAAGTATTTTAAATGTTACATGGTCAGACCAGTCTCACTTCAAAATTTTTAAAGTTGTAACATAAAAAAATGTCAAGGAAAACACTTATTCTTGTATCTGGGTAACTGATCCTGCATAACTTCCAGAAAAGACTTATTTAGATTGAATAAAAGCAGTCTCAGTTCACAGGTAAGCAAATACCATATTTAAAGGAGAAACTATATGCAAGCATTGTATTAGGGGAAATAGCCACATTTAAAATGTTGTTCTGAATTTCAGCCACATCATCTTCACCCTATATATAAAACTTCATTTAGATGTCAATCATGGTATATTGAAGGTAATTAGCTTTTATTTATTAATTTTTAAATTAACAAATTTTAATCATTTTCTGTACCAACTCTTCCTAAGCATAGCAATATTCTGGCTGTTGAATCCCAAGTCTTAACTTTAACACCTTAAGAGGGGGCATAGAATAAATGATTCATTCATTTTAAAATTTTTCAGTTTAGCAGTACAAAACCAACTGGCCTTTTACATACAAATCAGACCGGTATGGTTCCCGTAACAGTTTTTTCAAGTTTTTGTAACCAAAGGTTCACACAAATTTCTAACGATATTTAGCGAATCAGTGACCTCTTGTGGTCTAACACGAAACGACACGTTTACCTGCATTAGCTCAGCTCGAACTGGCTGAATGTGATCGTATAGAAAGTCTGGCTGCAAGTTATCCACACACAATTCAAGAGTTCTTAAGCCTTGGCTAACCAGGGTCTGAGATCCATTGAGAGCCGACACCAAGGGATCCATCAACATTGGCAAATAAGGCAGTAATGAGCTCAAACGAACTGGCACAGTGAGGCAGAGCTCTACAAACAAGTCTTTCATGTGTTGCTTATGAAGGCCACTTTGCAACATATTAAGTCCTGAAAATCATTGGTAAATTATATACTCAAAGGAAAAAGACAATCCACAGTTCACTGTTAAAAAAATGCTATTTCCTAAATTCAGAACAAACTGTCATTTTTAAACTCTGTAAAGCTTATAGCCCTGTAAATAATGTATTTGCAAATTATAACACCATTCATAATTATAACTTACATCTAAGGATCTTGTGCACTGAATACTTTTGTAGGTACATGCATATAAAAAAGTTATCTATGCATATTCTAAAATTTAATATTAGACAATAAAATAAGATTTGTATACAGCAGATGAAGGATCAAACATCAGCCTTGTATCAAATAAAAAGAAATCCACACAGAACAAATTGTTTTAAAAATAACTGTGATCCTGAAAAGAAACATTGAGTTCAAGTACATTTGCTGTCCCCTACAGACTAAGCATATTCCCAACTTATTTTTCTCCCCATCAAGACTTGATGTATTCCATAAACCTAGCTAGCTAGAAGCACTACTTCTACTGACATGTATTTTACATAATGGCTTATGGAGAACATACATATTGCTAATTACAATAAAAATGGCCCCTACAGCCGTACAGGGGAACCACAGGATTTCAGGTTCCTGGAACTGTCCCCATTAGCTTGCTCTTGGGTTTAAGTAGTTCTCCACATTTTCTTACTCATCCTCAGTATCTCTGGAACACAGTCCTTGCAAACACAAATGCTCAATTAATCAAACCGATCGTTATTTCCATTTCTTTTCCCAAACTGACAATATTTGCAAATATATTTATCATGCACTTGCAGGTGCACACACATGCCCTCAACAGCAAAACAACCAGAGCTTCTCTGTAATGTTTTTCCCCCAAAATCGACAACATTGTTCCTCCTATTACTCTTAGCCTTCAATGCTTTATGCTAACAAAGTTACCCATAGCAAAGAAATGAATCAAACAAACAAAACAAAACAGAAAACCCATAACAGCAACAAATCAGCCCCACAAAGAAAAGCAGAAAAACAAGCAGCAGAAATTGTGAAGCAGCCAAAACTATGGAGCCTGAAGCACCTGACAATAAATGAATATAAGTCACATTAAAGGTATTTCATCAACTCCTAAGCTCAAAATCAAGAGCTACTTTAGTTTTGTTGTGTTTTTTTTTATTACTTAACATAACTTTACTACTACTATTTACATACAAGGATTAGAAACTGGGGTGGGGAAAGAAGGTATCGTTCTACCTTGCAGTAAGTTTGGCAACAGCGGCAAGAATTCTTGGTATAACAGATCATGACTGCCTCCTCCAATAGATCTGAAGAGTGCTCTGAGCAGCAGGAAATAGTTATAGGGCTCTTTGGCAGTCTGGGCAAGTTCCATAGAGCTGTTCACAATCTTGTGCAAATGTGGCTATAAAAAACAAAATAAAGCTTGAAGATTAATAAAATATGAATTTTATCAGCATTGCACTTTGCAAGAGTTTAGCATGACAGAAGTTTTACAGATCAAAAACTTTCAGCTATTCCAAGTGGTCTGATACCACGCTAATTTTATGCCCCTGTAAAAGAATTGTTATATCTGCATTTGAACAGTATCAAGATCTCAGAACATTCCTTAACTAAACCCTGGTTTCATATCAGCCAAATGATGAAGTCTGCCTGCTACTCCAAGCAGTACCTTTATTAAAACAAAAAACCTTCCGCAAATCTGAGACAATAAAAAAAGAAAAATATTTGCTCCACAGAGCTTAGGGATGGATGTACAGCAAAAATCAGAACTGTCAGAATGACAAGAGAAGATTTTTTTATAACATTAATTTACTCCTGACCTAAATTCACTAAAATTTCACTTTGAAAGTACACTCGTACAAGTAAAAAAAATGGTTATGGAGCTTGGGTCCTTTCTAGAGCGGAGACATTAACAGTTTGTAGCAGTCATTAGAAATAGTTGATAAATACAACGATTCTCACAGATCAAGGACAAACAGTGACACAATTCTGGATTTTATTAACATCTAAAAGCTTTCTACATTGCTATGCAAATGCTGAAAATAGCCTTCATCATTCAGTTAAATTGTCTACCCAAAGCCCATATCATCAATCCTGAAGAAACAACAACAAAAAAAAAATTACAGAAGCATGAAACTGTGAAGGTAGTAAATCACACTCTTTAAATTGGATCTCCAGCTTATAAAATCCAAATGACCTTGCTTCTGATGATGAACCAGAACAATTTAGGAAAGATTATATAAATACTACTTCATATTACTTATGAATATTGTTTTCATATTAATCTTTCAAATAATCTGTAAAATTAGTAGCCCCTACTCTGTTCTACGCAGAAAATTGAAGTAGTCCTTCTGTAACAAGTCGTTAAGCACAGAAACAATTATCACACAGTTACCTGTATCAGAAATGTTGCTATCAATAGAAAAAAACCAGCATTCCTTCATCAAGACTTTCCAAGAGCACAGAATTATCTAACTCAAGAGGTACATGTCATTGAATATGACATGAATGAACGATTCACCAACACACGAAAAAGTGATTCTAGTCTGAGCAAAAGTCTTAAGTTAATATGGAAAAAATATGCAAGAAGATACACCTATCCTGACCGTGAAGTTGCACGGGTTTACATCAATCCTAATCAGACCACAAACACATAGCAGTCATTTATACTCAGAATGAGTACATCACTTTACAGTTTCAAATATGACACAAGCTTTCACAGAAACCATCTCTTATAAAGCAATGTACTTTGCATTTAGGAAAAAAGGAGATGCATCACCAGTGTGGTTCAAAGCATGAAAAGACCATCATATGTTAGACAACGTAAAACTCTTAAGTTTCTTCAGACATCTGAAAAATATACTAAGAATCCAAACAGATTTTTTTCGTTTTAACACAAACAGCTTTTACCTTCAGCATTTGTTCATTCTCTGCTGCAAACAGTGAAACTGAGCCAAAGACTAACTTGAACAGCTTGAGATACAGATTGGAGAGTTCCACGTTAGAGCCCATTTCTGGCAGCCGATCCAGAAGATACTCTACCAAAATTGTTGCAAAGAGGGCAGAGGTAGTAGGGTTTGCCAAAAAAGAATTGGCAACAATCTGTAAAAGGAAACAACAAAGGAGTTATTGTTGCTGTAATAAAAAGAACAGAAGAATAAATGCACTACCCATTTAAAACAAAAAACAAAGGCAAATTTCTTTTCCCATCTCCACTGCTACCCAAGTGATCCTGGTTATCCTCAGTAGAAAACCACCATGCAGATAACTTGAATATTTAAAGTTTAATTTTAAATTTATATTATCGGACTTGTGTTCTGTGAAACAGTAGAACACAACCACCTGAACAAAACAGGAATTCCACCACATTTCAAGAATAAAGTCCATTCATATTTTCTAAACTCAAGTGCTCACGTTCATATTGCATCACTTGGTCTGAAAAGTTTTTGAAAATCCATTTTTAGAAAGTATTTTTATAGACTGCTTCAAATCTTGCATGCTAATTTCAACATTATTAATTATATTTCCACTACACCCTTACGTACTTTAAGGCATTAGCTGTTTTCTACATGCTGTTAAGTATCAATTGAAAAAGTAAACAAAAACGTAATACCTGAAGAGCATAGTTTTTCGATATTCTTTCCACCATATAGGGAACAGTAGTTTGAAAGATTTCTTTAAAAGTTAAAGGGTTCATCATTGTGAACACGCCAGCAAAATGCTCCAGAACTTCCTTTTCCTCTTTCATTCTGACTGTCTGGCAGTTTGCTACTCGCACGTATGTTTGTCCATTTCCTGCAATTTGGACCTACAACAATTGGGAAAAAAAAAAAAAAAACCACAACCACCACCCACACAGATATTGGTTACAGAATTTCAATAACTTTTTCCACACTATTCTTAAAATACCTTTTGAAAGAAACAGATTTTACAGCTTTCATGCAAGCCCCATACAACTAAAAGTTGGGCACAAGAGCGAACAGTGACAATAAAACCATTAAGAGTATTTTCAGCACAGATTTAAAACCATGAAGTCAGGAGCAGAAAAAGACAACAGGAGGAAATAGAAAAAGTTACTTAATTCCAAATCAGGTACTAAGCCATGTGAATGCTTCAACTGAGAGCTAAACTATCTCTTTGAAGAAAAGATTTAATGCACTACATAAAAGACAATTATTTTTAGTCCAACCTGCCTGCAAAAAACACAGGCAATAGCGGCCATTAAGAGAATCATTTATTCTTTGCAAGTGATAAGTACTCTGAAATTCATAAAATGTCCCAATAGCTGTGGTACTGAAATTAAATGAAAATAAACTACACATGAAATCCATCTTTTAGACATCACATAACTCTATATTAAAAGATCTAACACACAGTAACTGTATACATAAAAGTGCTATGTGGCAAGGTTACATACCTGATAAATATCTAAAGCTTGCATTGCATATTTTACAAGTTTTATATAGATTTGAGTCTCCTTAGGTTGCAATTGCTTATTGGGAATGAATTGTGGTTCTGAAAGAAGACAATGAATAAGACAGTGGTTAACCATTCAAAATATTATTTGCTTTCACACTAGAGAGTTTTAATTATAGAATTATAAAAGATAAATGTAATTAAATATTGTGCAGTTTTACCACCAGGTGCTTTGCATGATGTTATGCCCCATGTGATTGTCTTGACACCACAGACCAAAGTTTTTACTAAGCTTCGACAATCTGTGACCTGAAAAGTCTGTTTATCTTCTTTTTCCTTTTCCCCTTGTTTTTCAAATACAGGTACTGGTGCAGGGGCCACTGGAGTGGCTGGGGCAGGAGATGGAACAGGAACAGGTGCTGCATTTCCTGCTGTCGGTACTCCAGGTAACGCGGCTTCAGCAGCCCCAAGTTCAGACTGGGGCTTGCATTTTTTAAAAATGACAGAAAGCTGGTATCGTGCTATAGTGTGAAATTTCAGAACAAAAACCTAAGGAACAAAGAGGAAAGAGCAGGGAGGGGGAAGAAAAAAAAAGAAATTAAGATTCTGGAAAAATTATTCTAAGTCTAATGATACTAATACTTTGTCAGCATACCAAGATCAATAAAATGTACAACTAAGTATTTCTGAACTCATTCAAATGACAGCAAACATTTTTAAGCGTATCAACAGAGTAGTTTGCTTACATTTAACAAGTTCCAAAAGTAAAAATATTTGCTGAAAAATAGTAAAAACGTTAACTAAAAACTAATCTCTCTACAGTTCTACTTAAAATGAAAAGCTATTTTAATTCATTTTTAAAGTAGGACAATATTTCAGTCTATATTTACTATTAAGCATAAAAACAACAATTTTTTCAGATGTGTAGGTTATACACATCAAATGTATTAAAAGATGTATACATTATAGATTTGAGTTTTAGTTTTATGCAGCATATCAAGTTTAGAAAGCAATAATCAATCCTGCAGAGCAGTGGTTTCCAACATTTCTGCCTCTTGCCTGATACTAAACAAGGGACATGTTGACATTGTTTGAGTTTAACATTTTCTGTACTTCACAGATTTTCATGACTAGATCAACTTGACTTGCTCAGCTACTTCCCCATGAGCGCCACAGATCATCTTCCCTAGAAGTACCTTGTCTGAACTCATATATTAGTACAAATTTTAATTCAATAAACAAATGACTAAACAGTTGTGCTACACTACAGATTTTTTTTTTACAAGTAGAATTTCATTTGGAAGACAAACCCTGCCAGAAAGCTACGTGAGTTTGAGAAATCTGGACCCATTACAATGCATAACATCGCGATTTTTTCACTTGCACTGTCACTTGTATTCTGTATTTAGGATGAAAGCCATTCCCTGAACTACTGCTACCTTAAGAAAAAAAAAGGTTCAGAGGTAGTACCAAATAATCTAGAGATTAATAAAGTGACTAATCTCTTCCCTGGTGCATTCAGAACCATGACAGTCTGTCAGTGACAGAAGCATCAAAGATGAAGGGGAGGCATTACATTCAGACTACCTTTTCCTTCCCAAAGCAAGCAACCATACAGCTTCCTCAGTTATCTTAGCATGTTAACACCAGCTTGTTTTAGATTTCAAGAGATGCTCTTACATCCCAGATTGAGATTATTAAACCAGTATTTACGTAGGAGGGTTTAAGTCTACAATAGTGTGCGTTCATGTTGTGGCAGGAGAAACACTAGGCAACCTTTTTCCATTAACAACTTGGCTACAGCAATCAGGTGGCATTTCATTTCTACAACACCATGGATGACAGTTTTTTGGATGCATCCCTGATTTTCAAAAATAATAATATATAAAACCC
>JAAGNO010006990.1:118643-132803 GCA_033439905.1 Ceryle rudis
AAACAAACAAACAACACAAAACCACACACCCCCAAAGGGAAAAAAAAAAAAAAAAAAAAAAAAAAAAAAAAAAAAAAAAAAAAAAAAAAGAGAGATCTTTAAACTGATATTCTTGATATTCTCAGCCCCTCTGTGACAGAGACAATTTCTAAGTCAAATTCACCTCCTGAAGATGGAGACATTACAGTAAATGTATTCATTAGATCTCAAGTGACAAGCCTTAATTAAAATGTACTGTGTTTGCAAAACGAGAACCAAAATTGAAGACACTCAAGTACAGTAAATATATCTTTTACACTGAGCAGAGCAAGACAGACACTAGCTTCCATTTAACACAACATAAGAAAATACTATAAAATAAATAGTATAGATATTTCAGTAACATATACTGTCAGAAAATTGTCAACACAGCATGACAGGGGAAGCATACATACCATAATATAGATTCAGACCAACACGGCTGCATTCTTAAACATGAATTACATTTCTTAAAAGACTCTATTGTGTACATAAAAAAGCAAGTTTTACCAGTTTTTCTTCTTTAGTCATTAATTCCTCAACCTACTGAAATAAATATTGCTAATGCTTTTCACTTCAATAACTCCATTCATACAAAGACCACAACATTTCACAAACTTCAGTTAAACTGCTTTGTGGGAGAGGCAATGGATATAAAAGAACTGACCGACTACTAGGAGGAAGAGGTGGAAGATCATACCTGTTTGAAGTACATAGTCGTATTATAAATATCTCCAGTTTGGCACACACCAGTACAGTAGATGAAAAGGTCTTTTTTTTTTAAATAAAGTACACACAGAAACTTAAGTCTCACTACAAAAACATGACCTGATTGAAGAGATCCAGTACTCATGCAGTTGACCAACTTATTTATTATCACTTGCAAAGAAAGAAAGGGAAGGTACTTGCTTCTGAGACTTGATTCCATCCAGCTGTAAAGTTTGACTTTTTCAGATCCTCTTTCGCCTTTTTTTTTTTTTTTTTTAAAAAAAAAAAACAACCACAAAACAAACAAACAAACCAACCAACCAGGGAGGGAAGGTAAGAGCCACTGTGAAACAATTATTTGTTAAAAAGTGCAGGCCTGAAAAACAACATCACCAGCCAGGTAATCCCCTTTATAGGCTGATTTGATAGCTCAGGGAAAGCTAAACAAAGACACAGTGCTCTGCAACCACAACAACTGGGTTGGAAATTGCTGCAGATTGTTAGGAGAAGCTGCAAACTAGAGATAGGCAATGAAAAGGTTAGAAATGATAGTTTAAAAAAAAAAAAGAAGAAAAAAAAAAGGAAAAAAAAAAAAGACAAATTACTCCAAAGACCATATTCTTTAAATCGTTGAAGCAAAACATGTTTATTTGATTTGTTTGTATGCCTATTACAAAAATGCTACTTTGGGATTCTAGGAACCCAGTCTGTCAATTTTTCAGCTTCTGCACTTTCATGGTTGCTTAGAGCTGTTTAATGCAAATACATTTCCAATAAGAGATTTCATGCCCCTAAATTACACCCAGTTAAGGGCGAATGAAAATGTAAGGTAAATAACTATAATCAGCCATATTATCTTTCTCTTGGCACCTCTCACTTTACAGGCATATTTAAAGGCATCTCTGGGGTCCTATCCTTTTTAACAAGCGGCAGCGTATTTCCTGGAATATTACTTACGATGCTATGCTGTGAACATTACACAGGTTAAAATGTTACCTAGAGACTTAGAAAGAATTGCATCTGTTGCAGAGCCATGCTTGTTGCCATGTTTATGAACAGATGAAAAGATGAAAGAAAATTTTCAACTATGGGTTGAAAAGAGACCAAGACCACTTAAGTCAAGCTTTCATATCCAATGCTGTTGATCAACACTGTTGGGGTGTAGCAATTCAAGGTAAGAAAAATGAGACTACACATTTCTGGTAATCACAGAGGATGTTCTGGAAAGCACTCAAGATTCCAGTTAAAAAAAAAAAAAAAAAAGAAAAGAAAAGAAAAAAAGAAATAAAAGAAAAAAAGTACGGAAACTTACAAATGTTTCACTCCCACTGTTATTTTTAAGCTAATAAAACCATGATTGAGAAAGAAAGGAGATCTGAGTATAGCTATTAACAGCCTCACAGTCCCTTGCCATCTCCATAAAAAAAAAGTATAAAGTGATAAGCAATAATCAAGAGTAACTAATTACTTACTTGGCAAAGAAAATACAGAAGACTGGGAATATTCAGAAGGAAATATACCCCCAAAGTCCTTCAAAACAAATCTGGATTATTCTGAGCAAGCTTGAGCTTGTATATGGTTAGGTTTTTTTGCTTTGTTTTACAAGAACTTTAGGTTTCTACAAATAAATATTCTTCTGAATCAACTAAAAGTGACCTAGCACTGACTGAGTTAAACCAGAGAAAGAGAATAAATTCCTCCAGACTCAGATCAGTTTACCTTGTCTCTTACATACATCCCAATTGCTACCATACCTCTATTTATCAGGGTTTTTTATTATCCAAGCTATTTTTACATCATTAGTTTGCAGAGATACTTATGCCAAGGTTCTGCTTTCTCCTAGGAAGCGGTTTCTCTGCAAATCAAATTTTGTGCAGTCATTTGTCTTTTGTAAAGCAGCCCACAAAGCTCTTGACCAATTAATCCCCTCTGTGCAGCACAAGCACAAGGTCTCACTTGAAAATTTAAGTGATCCTTGCTTACCTAAATTGTGCTAGACCCTGTGTAGGGATGAATTTCTTTCCACGTGGTTAAAGAAAGCATGGAAAAAGCAGCAGTCCAGGAAACGATGTACAGATCCTTGTTTGTGCTACTGGCATGTGAGGTAACCTTTGGAAAGTCACAATTTATCTGAGCCTCAGTTCTTCATCCATAAATGGTTATGGTAACAGTTTCACAGGGTGAAGTCCGCTTTACATAACCCTCAGATGAAAACTGCTGAAAAGGAACAAACTAGGATAAATAAAGGTCTGCTCCAGTTAGGGGGCATTGGGCTGCTAAACACGTCAGTCCCTAGGACAGGTTTTTCAATATTATCATGGTGTTTCTACTATCACAGTGAAGCAAGGCAATAGCCTCCCTGATCTTTCATCAGCTCAGGAGTACCAGAAATGCCTGTTGAGTTTCTGTGAAACACAAATAGGTGCTTCTGGACAGACTGAGAAGTCAGAAATGTTTTATTTCTGCATTCTGTTACAGATTCAGGATGAATGCCATTAATTTGTTAATTAAATAATAGCTACGTTATCCGTGGAGTAGCTATTTGGAACAAAATATTGGAAAACAATACATTTCTCTGAAGATCAGTATGGTTTTTTGGACAGACGCATACAGATTTACTTTTCCTATTTTCTTCCAATACCCTGCCAAGTACCTTCTCTCAAACATGTAACGCCACCAATGCCACTACCAGAGGGCCATCTCTTCCCGATTCCTGGGATGAACATACAGCAAGCTCCTGACACAGCAGCACTTCACAGAAACATCGTGACGCAAGTTCAAGTGAAAGAAAATACAGGTGACTGCTCCCCCAAGAGTGACACAGCGTAGTACACCTTAAACTTTGTTAAAACCTGTAAGTAAATGCAAAAACGCTCCCCAACCACCCCTTCCTCTTCAATGTGTTTTATCTACAGTTGTATTAAATGCAGCCGCAAATGTGACTTTCAAGAATCTAGGTTTCTGTTACACACTCACCTAACCCTCATCTCAGCACCTGACAGAAGGAAGCTGTACACAAGAC
This sequence comes from Ceryle rudis, assembly GCA_033439905.1. Taxonomy (NCBI): domain Eukaryota; kingdom Metazoa; phylum Chordata; class Aves; order Coraciiformes; family Cerylidae; genus Ceryle; species Ceryle rudis. The sequence continues at coordinate 122,392 of JAAGNO010006990.1, forward strand.
TTTGATTTTTCTTTTTGAATTAGAAGACATTAAGCACCCAAACTCTCTCATAAAAGATCTGAGGCATAAGCTACATAACATCTCTGCAAGTAATGTTTTTTCCCACTTAATCCAGACCTTAATGATCAAGAGATATCAGAAAAGTGTCAAAGGAGATAAACCAAGTTATCCCTAATAATGCATCTACATCTCCTCGCCAGCAGCAGCTGATCTGGGAGCTTCGTTCTTGCACCAGAGATATACAAAGACCTCAAAACTTAAATGTCAATACAATATGCTTGTTGATTTACTGGGAAAAGTCATTCTGTGCCGAGTTTCTGTTACAGTTAGTGATGCTTTGAGGCTCCAAGGATAAACTCTGTAAATATTTCATCAAAATAAGGATCAAGAAATGCTAGGGGGTATCACCACATTGTTCTCAGTACCATCACACTGAAGAACCATTACTATCTCTCACATGTTGCTGCATCTCTCATCCCCTCCACAAAGGAAACAACTTGAGCAGCATTTTGTTTGCATTGTAAACAGAGACCCTTTAGATATGATAGGGAAGGCAAGAATGAAGTCAAACGTGCACGGGACCAGACATGTGACCAGCAAGTTGTGGGGAAGTCCACGTGAGCATTTCAGACTATCCCATAAGAAAATCCTGCCTGGTGCAAAGACTAACTCTGTCCTGGCTGCAAAGTACTGGATTTTGACAGGTTTTGGTTGACAGAACCCCACAATAAACCTGAACGGTAAACTCACTGCATAACTGCCTATGACCTCACTAGACGATTGGGGGGGGGGGCAGTTAGCACTCATTGCAGAACACTCCATTGTGCTAGAGGCACAAATCCACTCAGTTTTCATTGCAGGACTTCAGTAAAAATACCAAAGCAATGCCCCTCCACAAAGAAACTGAAAGATAAACACCCAGGATTCCAAACAAAACGTTTTAAAACTGCCTGGAAGCCACCTCTGGGATGCTCATGGAGACTGGCGCTGATGAGGCCACACACTACTAAATGCTGTACAAAACAGAGGAGCGTTCACCTTTCAGGGACATAAAGGGCTGTGGGCTGCAAGACAAAGGTACAAATACCCGGGAAGAGGCCATCTTTTGCCAGAAGGGAATACCACCTTCTAATCGCCTAGAGATAATGGAGACCATGCTTTGTGGACATCACAATGTGAAACACATCACCCAGGCTCCTGAATTGCAGGCTGAGGGAGTGACTGCAGACACATATTTTTAGATAAACTATGGTTACCATTTCTTAGCACAGGTTCCCCCTCTTCACAGTCATCAACTCCATTTTAGAGTATTTCAGCCATTAGCTGTTCCTCAAACATCCCTTGATCAGGCAAAGGCAATCAGCCATCTCAGTGGCTGGCACCACAGTCCTCATCAGGAAAGGGCAAGGAGAGAAATCATCTGCATATTGCAGCAATTTGGCACTTGCATCAACACTGCACTTTCAGTTTATTTAATGTCTATGAGTAACTGGAGGAAATAACTTCTAGGGCCTTCCAAGCAAGATGCTCAAGAAAAGAGGGTTGCATCACTGCTTTGCATGTGTATCCTTTCTGAAAAAACACCCGTAAGCCATGCTTGGGCACATCAAACTTGTCTTCCTTTAGTCCTTCATGAAACATAGCAGGGAGTGGGAATTTTATCCCATCACAGGTAGAAGTTTTCTCACTCAATTCAATAAGACATAGATCTTCTGAAAAAAAAAAAAAAAAAGCTGTCTCTTAAAATAAGAGACAGGTAATTCCTAACATTACAGACAAGGCTTTAAGCCTGTATTTATGGATATGAACAGCATTTCAACTAATCAAAAGTGCAAACATCATCACTGTAGCTAAGTATGATCCCTGTCCTTCCCACTTCAGTGTAATAAATGTCTCTTTCTGACTGATACTGCATAGCCCACAGCTAGTGTCAGGTCAGAAGGAAGACCCCCACACACCTATAAAACACTTCAGCACGTTGCAGCCTTCGGCCCCAATTCTGTGAGCAGCTCTGCAACCTGGTAAAAGTTACTTAAAGCATTACAGAAGCTTTGCTTATATTATTTCCAGTTTATTTCAGTTTTGTTTCTCCCCTTGTCTCATATGGTTTGGTCTTTAAAGACAGACTATTTATTTTTCTTGTTGCTTTCTTCTCATTTCCCATTAGCTTTCAATTCCAGGTCACCAGAACAGTCAATGGGGAAATATGGCTGATGGAAAAGATTTTTACAGTGGGAAATTTTAAGATGCATTGAGTTATAAAATGATAAAAGCTGCTGCTTTTGTAAAAACAAAGTTTAAACAAAATGTTTAACAAACAGGTGCCACTGTTCCTGTAATGACTAAGTGGGCAGCAGAGGTGAGAGCTTGACATGACCAGGAACAAAGTTATCCTCCACAGCTCCCTTTCGCAGAAGACAGGCCCCATTCCTCACTAATCATCATTGGTCATTCAATGAATTTTGCATCTTTATATTGCAAAGCACACTCTGGAAGGTGGGGGAAGAGCCTGTGCACACACTAGCAAAGCTCCAGCTCTTCCTTTCTGTTCTCAGGGCCTGGACACAGAAGCTGGTAAGAGCAAGCCATGGGGTGGATGTGCTCTTGGCTATCAGATTGCTAACTAGTATCCAAGCCTTGACCTCTTGACCTTTTTTTTTTTTTTGGCGGGGGGGGGCCGTGGGGGAAGGTAGGGTGGTGATGGCATGTTTTTTTGTTTTGTTTCAGTTTGTGGGGGGGATTTGGGGGGTGGGGTGTTTGCTTTGTGCTTTTTGTTTAGTTGCTTTGTTTGTTTTGCTCGAGGTTTGTGTTTGGGTGGGGTTTTTTCGTTTGTTTCTGTTGTTCTGATTTCGTCCTGCTTACTTTTTTTTTTGCGATTTGGGTTTTTTTTGAGGGGTGTGTGTCTTAATTCCCACCTCAATTAGCACCACTACACAGCTTGATAAAGAAAGGAGGCTCTCTATGGGCTTTATACTTCACAGTGCACTTCATAGACAAGTGTGGAAGTCACCACTACACTTTTCATTCTGCTTTCTTAAAAATGTACCTTTAAGTAGATTTTCTGTCTATGTTTAAGGAGCTTCATCTGTACTTTCCTAGAAACACCCTGACCCGGGGTGCTCTCAGGTTCCTGAGGGGAGCGACTTTGTGATCACATCAGGGTTGACACTGCTCTCTCCCGTCTCTGCACCCAACTACCACTAGATGGATAAGGCTCTATCAGAAACAGCATTTTTTCACAGGAGGTCTTACACTGAAGTCCCTTGCGTCTTTGCCTGGTGGTCATCTAAATGATAGCAAAACATTTCACAGCATTTTTTTAAAGACATATCCCAGCCTTCCTGGCCACACTTCATTCCCTTCACAGAGCAGATTCTAAGGACACGAGAGTGTTACCATGGTGCTCCTTTTGGTAACACAGCCCCTGCACAATCAGCATCTAGCTTACTGCTTTTCAATGTGTTTTGAGTCCCCTGAGTAAGGAAAATGCTACATAGCACAAACATCTGTGTGAGAAGTATGAAAAAGAATACAGTGGTGTAGTCTTGGAAACAAACCTTTTGCTAGAATGTAAATTAAGAAGTTAAGTGCTATTGGTGTATTTCATCTTCGTTTCAAAACAAAACTACACTTGTAAGAAAGGAAATTCAGAGAGAAATTGGGATATTAGGTAGCTCACAACCTAAGCAGAGGTTCAAGTTTTCTGTTTTATAACTAGGAAGCATTTTTAAAAAGGTAGTTCAAGAAATACCTGCTTTCAGAAGATTATGCTGTTACTTTTGTGCAGACAACTTGAAGCCAGAAGTGCTGATGTTAAATTATTTGTAGGAACTGATTGCAAGTTCAGATTATGTTTGCTTTGAAAGTATAATTACTATGATGAAGGATGTCTGTCCACACCTATAAAAACACAGCTATAAAAATAATAGAAACAAAGATGTGAGAAATACATTTCTGAAATCCCTGGACTTGTATTTAGTGCCCACTGATGCAGCTGCAAAACTTTTGACAGTCTGCATGTTTAAACTTGCCTGGGTATTTTTGCCTCGCAGTCAAATGCCATGGAAAAGATCTCTAAGGACAAGCAGACAAAACAAGGATATCCACCCCTCAAAAATTTTTTTGAGTTAAGTTCTTTTCTATCAATGTGGAAAGAGGGAGGTGGCTTTAAAATATGAAATATTTTGCTTATCTAAAATTAGTAATAAGTAGATCTTTAACAAGCATTGTTCACAAGTACATTTATGATGCCATAGGGTAAAACTAGCATGAGCCTGTGCTCACACGGAACTATTTATATGAGATGGCCACAACTGCAGATTTCATGCCACCAGACTGGCCACCCTACCACGGGCTGTTGTGCTGGAAGTTTGCTACTTCTAAGTGAAATTTTTTCTAATAAACCCAAGTGATTCTGGATTCCAACTACCGTAACTGTTGTAACCCCATCAGACATTTCTCCACCCCAAAGCCAAAAAGCTGTGATATTAACAAAATAAGGAACTCTGCACGCCTGCTAATGGGTACAAGGGCTTACATTTTTTTCATGCAATTGGTTTGCAGATACATGTTATTACATAGCTAGTATACACTTACACATCCCAAGACTGCATCAGCAGATCAGCTAATTGTGTTAATTAGCTATTTGCATGCGCAATTACCTGATTTGTACAAGCAGTCGAGGTGATCGTACATGTAAATTAGGCATGGATTTGCACAATTTACTCATCTGAAAATCTGCTATTCTACTTACTTTTAAGCACCAGAGATCAACTGCTATAGAAGAGTCTGGTGAGCTGCTATCTTTATGTTCCATATGTTTACCAAGTTTTACACTCCTTTTGCATCACTTTTGTACACCACTGTGGCAAGCACACCTGCGTGCATGGTCACACAACCATGCATAAAGAAATAGGCACATCACCATCAAATAAACTTATACAAGAAGAGTGACCTGCATCCCCATACAGACATAAATTTACTACTTGTCTCCTACAGGTCTTATTTTCCTCCTGTTGTCTCTTTAGTGCTGGGAACTGCTGAGCTTAACAAAGTAAACAATTTTACTTATAACAACAAGCTCAGGAAACTCTATGAGGAGCAGAACCCCAAATAACTCTGATGTACATACTCAACCTGAAGCCCTGAAGAATGCTTAACATTCAGAACCCCACTGTGGCCTTGCTGACTCGCTGGTTAGGGAGTTTCAAACACAAATGGATCATCTATGTTTAGTGTGAAGTTATACCACAGCCTGCCAAACAAATGGCTGTTTATGTCATCATGGAACTGTTCATGGACTCCAGACTGGAACACATAGCTATGATAAAAAGCAAACTCTCTGAAAACTGCACACCTCTCTCCTCTCCTCCCAAGGTAGCATCTTTAGCTAAAGGATTCAGGGTAGTACAATATGGACAACAAAAGCTCAAAGGAGTTGTACAATGCAATCTCAAATATAAGTATGTCTCTGCCTGTTTGAAGTGGCAAGGCAATAAAAAATTTTCAGTTCATCAGTGAAAAGAAACAAAACCCACAAGCTGATGAAGGCAGATACACTCACATCGGGGTGGGGGGGGTGGGGGAAACAACCTTGATATAACAGTCAAATAGAAGGTTAAAAACAGGTGTCCGGTCTCAAGTGCTATGCATCAGAAAGTCTCAATAGCAGTGGTCATTTACAGAACTTCCTCAGGGAGGAACAACACTTGTGTTAGAGATGACAAAGTAATCCAGAAGACTAGACTTTATAAATAGAGAGAAGTTTAAACTCTACTTCTTTCCCTCAACACATAGCAGCAGAACAATTGTTGTACTGTTTTCTACAGCTTCTTCCCTTCTTAACTAGAAGATGTTCCCCTGGCCTCAGGCAAACCGTCTGCTTTAGATACATACACCACAGCCCCTTCCACCTCATCTTCCTTCCTCTCTAGTAGTCACTAAGACAAAAGACTCTTCCAGCCAATGGTCCTGACCCCAAGGCACAGCTGTTACGGCTTCATGTACAAGATTCATGTAGCAACACAAACATAAAATTTAAAAGACAAATTACTAGGCAAGTTTTTTCAACGGTGTACTGTGTGGTGCAAATGTGTGTAATCCAGTAGGGACCTCTGGAAGAGCATCAAGGCTTCACTGAACAATTTGATGCAGCTGCTGATGGTTAAGGGCAGTTAATGAGACAGGACAAGTGCTGCAGTGTTGCACCTGAACACTCTGATCCACCACCACTGGAAAAAGAGACAGACTTATTCTCCCATGTCTGAATATTTCTCTTTAAAAGACTGAGCTAGAAGAACCTTCTTCTGCATCTTTCCAATGAAGGAGAACATTTTTCTTTTGTTACATTAAACAAAGGCGGCATGCCCAATGTTCACTTACTGAAAAATTCTGAATATTATAAATATGTTCAAAATGGGAGTCAAGTTGCAATTCCACTTCCAAATATGTTAATCCCCCCTTGAGACAGGGGGAATACAGAAGAGCCAGCCCCAGCTCAGCCCACCAGTCCGCCCTGGCACCCCTGACCAAGCGCATGTGTTCAAATGTGTTTCTCTGGGAAGGCTCAAGTCAGTTCTGTGCTGTAGGAGCATCTCCCGCAGCTGGAACATCCGAAGCAGGTAGCACTCCACGCTGTAAACTGCTCATGCAGCAGGACTGAGAAAAAGGCATTTCCTGGTCACCGGCTGTTACTGGCTACAGGAAAATGAAAATACAGCATCTCCACACCTGTTCACCTGATGGTGAAGGAAGGAAAAGCCATTACCGAGTGACAGGAGACGAAAAACCAAAATCCACTTCAGCAACTCATCCCAGCACTGGTGATTAATCTCACACTCCCACAGCCTGATGCACATTAACCAGATAATTAATAATTTCTTTAGGGACTCCAGCTCGGCAACTGTTTTATCAACCTGCACAGCATAACAAGAGAGATGCTGCATTTGTGATCAAACTGCTGGAACTATGGAAATGTTCTGCAGGAACAGTAAAAGCTTCAGAGCAATCTGTGAGCCCAGTTTTACAAGTAACTCTTACGTGCAGAAATCAAGGCTGCTTCTTTGTCAGTGCAATCACCAGACTAAAAATCTGAGTGAGATGAGAATAATAAGAATGATTTACAGCAATGCCCAACTCCCCAACCGTAGTACTTTCCAGCATTATTTTTTTCAAATACAGTTTGCTTGATGCAGTTACATAATATATCCAATCATGCACTTTCACTGTCCTTGGTATGGATAATAAACCAGATCCATTTACCTTAACACCAAAAAAGTTAAATAGTAAAAAAAAAAAAAAAAAAGTAAAATACCCAAGTGTCACAAGACGCCCAAGTTTTATAAGCCAAAGGCTTTCAAGCAATTCCACGAGGAGAATCACAACACTTCGCATAGCTCTTGCTAGCAACTTCTGGCCATCCTCTGTGCACTCATGCTCCATGTTCAAGGACAGTGTCATACAGGATCAGAAACACAATACCAAAGTGCTGGCACCACATTATCTCCCCCAGCACTTAAAAATGGACCACTGAGAAAAATCATGGTAAGTATTCTTTCATATATTAAGTTCTCCAGTGTGTTAGATATATGTCAGTATCAGTTGATTAAGAATGACTGATAATTAAAAAAAAAAAAAAAAATCACATTCAGAGGCTGAAAGCAATAATACCCAGTCACTCTCTGGGAAAAAAACCCCTTACATTCTGCCTAAATAATTTTATCTTTCCAAACGAACAATCTTACTTAAGTGCTGCTAGCAGTTAGGAGATGCTCCTTTTTCTCAATAGGCTTCAAAACAGTAAGTTATTTGGGTTGCTTTTCTACAAATGGTTTATTGTTATTATTACTGTGCAGGTAAGGAAACAGAGGCAGATCATGTGTGAGTGCCTTGAAGCCTCCTCACCACTAATTAGGAGTGGGTTTCTGAATGAAGTCTCAACTGGTCCTTTCCTAACACAAGTATTCCTCCACCTGAGAGAAAGCAGTGGCTTTTGGCTACAGCTCAACAGAATATCTGCCTTCTAAAAGATATTCTGCTCTTAGGACTCCAGTCCTGGAAATGTGTCCATGCAGACAGCTCCTGTGACAGCCACACACATCTGCTCATGCAAGTGCAGCTGCAGGACTGGGCACATATCTCTATGTGCATGCTCCAAAATTATAAGTTTTCTCCAAAGTCTGTTTTAAGACTAAGACAGCAATAAAGAATGCATTTTCATTTTAGTACATAACATGGCTTAATTTGTATTTTCCTTTTTATTATGTTGAGTGACGTAATATAGCAATTTTTTAATCATCTACTTTAGTATTTATATGACTCTGCTCACCGTATTATTTGAGACCCTTCATTTTCATAGTGTCAGTTACCATTATTCCATTAAATTAAATCCTTTTACAAGCATCTTTCTATAAACATGCACTAGAGATAACATAGCCACATGGTGAGGATTCACAGACTACAGTAAGCAGATTACACCTGTCTTGATTTTCGATGTAGCTGTCGGCAGAGTATATTCTTCCATCAAACTGCACGCAGATCTCCTCATTAAAGCTACAGGGGAGAATAATTACACAACAGTACATTGCAGTTTACCAATTGGTCTTGCATACATAATGGCCTATGAAAGAAAAATCGCATTCTCCAACAGCTGGGAAAATCTTTAAATTGTTATTATTATTATTATAAAATAGGCAACATTTTAAACTATCCAATAACTTGCCTCCTGTATGCAAAGCAGACAGATATAGGTGACCAAGATCAAAAAAGGTCTTAAACTCCTAGTCCATAAACATAATTGGGTTTTTTTCCTTTGAAAATGCTCCGTTCCCCAACCCTCTGTTCTACAGTAAAATCCTTTCCTCGTGAGAAATTATGCGGATTGCAGAGCAAGCCTTGAAAGCAAATGGGTGGTTTTCTGGATCTCCTACCACCTACTGCTGAGTGTTAAGCATCACATTCCCCCCTATCTTCACTTCTCGGTGGGGAAATGGCAAGTCCATCACATCCACACCATCATTCTCCCACCAGCCGGGAAAGAGGGGGAGGTCGCAATGGCAGCCTGTTATCTCCAGCCACATCGGAGCCTTTTTTCCAGCCGTCAGCACCACCAGCAGGCCTCCTTGCTTGGCAGCTGGATGCTGAGGTGCTGCCTACCCCAGAGAAATGGTGCTGAGGACACCTCAAACATCTCCAGGTGGCACAGAAGGAAGCAACCCCCTGGTGTTTCTGTCCCTGATCATTTCTGTTACAGGACTGAAGCATACAGTATGTATTAAACTGGTCCTGTGGAGCATCGGGAAGACTGATTTTTCCCCCACATTAAGACACCTGACCTGCATTTGGGTTAACGGATAAAAAGCAAATGCATTTTGATTGCGATGACATTTGCATTTCAAGATCCCAACAGTTAGGACCCTCATCTCCACTCAGCATCCAAACCCATGAATTTTCAGTGATAAGAGCCAATACTATTCAGTAAAATGGCACGAGAAAAAACAGACATGGCAAATCCAAACTCTTCAGATGAGTCAAGTTATCTTGGCTAATTTTTCTTGCTAGCCAACAAGAAAAACATCCTAAGCACATATTTGGTCCCCTGCAGGATGCCGCGACATGCTCTCCTAACTCTGCAAAACCAGGAGCTAAGAGCTGAGGGACTTCAGCCTCAAGAGAACATGCTGTTGGACGGGTCCCTCATGTTCTGGTTCTCCCAAAAGATTTTTCACATGATGAAAGACTTGAAAAAATAGCCTTCTGCACAAGCCACCCAAATACCACCTTTTTGCAGGTCTGAAGAACAGTGCACACAAGCCACCTCAGAATGTAGATGGACACTTAACATGTAAACACATCTAATTGCTAGCACTGTTAAAATCACTGAAGAACAAAATTGCTCTGGGAAACGGCTTTCACTACCAGCACTGCAAATGACTCGCTGCTGCACTTCACCCAGCTGCACCTCCCAGACGAGCTGGCAGGCTTCAGGCTTTCTTCCAGTCTCTATCAGCTCATTACTTGTAAAAGGGACGTGCCAGCTACAGAAGCCGAGCAGAAAACCAAACGGAGCAGAGCCTGCTCAGGCAGGCAGCCCACCACCATTCTGGTCCGCTCTACGGACCCAGAAATCTTTGGGTTTCTCTTAGCTCCCCATCTGCAAAGCTGCAGGTCAAGGCAACATCGAGTAGTCTGGGGTTAATTGGCTGCAGGCTAAAACAGATCACCCAGTCCGACCTCCTGTGCAAACACTTGCCATTAACTTTCAGACATTTAAATGCTGCTTTGAGCTTAGTAACTCCAGAACTACTTTTAATTAGCAAGTTTGGGTAAAGGCAACTCCTGGACGCCGAGATCACTGCTTACCTTCCTCAGAAAAAACGCTTAGGGGAAAAAAAAAAAAAAAAAAAAAAAGACAA